>CM022947.1:23312003-23584503 GCA_012931725.1 Litsea cubeba | reverse complement strand
ATCGTTCTCTTCAAGGTTTCTCCGAGCTTCCCTCCTTAACCTGCTTAAAGTTCTTTCTATTTCTGGATCGTACTGCAAATCACCTTGATTAAAAGATCGAGTTTCAGGCATATACTGTAAAAAAAAAAAGAAAAAAAAAATTAATCAAGAAAAATCTAGAGTAATAATTAAAAAATAACAAATAAAATAAAAACAATCTATGCTAAAATAAAATAAAGAATTGCTAAAATAAAAATTTGAAGCATAAAAATTAAACTCTAAATTTTTTTTATTATTTTAGAAATTCACAAGAAGCACAAAAATCAACTAGAATCATTCCCCGGCAACGGCACCAAAATTTGGTCGTGCTGTCGCAGGCACCCAATTATAATAAGACCTTTACTCCTAAAAATATATGTAGTAGTGCGAGTAAGGATCGTTCCCTCGGAGAGTGTTTAGCCAAATTTTATGCTATGTGATCAAAGATTGGGGGGGGGGGGGGGTTTAATTATAATGAAAACAAAAATGAATAAAAGCAAATAAAGAATAATAAAGTAACAAATTCAATCAAATTAACAAGCATTGGTCAAAGTTAACATCCACCACTGGAAATTAAAAACTGATCATTGAAAAAAATAAATCAACTAATAATTGGAATATTCATCATTGGAATTAAATTCCTATCTCCTTAATTAATTAATTAGAAAACACGCGCTCTAATTATCCCTAATTACTAAATAATCCAAGACAAGCGCCAAAGACTTAATCTAGTAACAGCATTAAGACCTCGAGAGATTGATAAATCTAAACAACACAAGCACACGCGGTTGCATTTAATTTAGCCAGGTGTTCTTCCTAATATCTAATAATTTTCAAAGCAACAAATTATTAAATATTAAATGCTTTGCAAGTTAGAGGGATCAAACAATTACGGATTTGATTTCTAATTTAGCAGTAGATTGCAACGAAAAATAAACTAGTATGAATCCTAGCAATTAAACGAAACAATCATGATAACAAATTAAGCACAGAAGAACAACCCATATTCAAAGCATAAATTGAATAATGAAAATAAATTAGATCTCACAGTATTTATTCCGAAGCTTCAGTCTTCTTCAACCAATTACATAAAATTAGCCACGCAAGGCCATACTAACTTGCAAAGAAAAGAGTAGAAAAAAGAAAGAAAGAAAGAGAGAGAAAAAATGTGTTGTGGAGAAGTGTTGTACGCTGGGTATGGAATGGACCATTTATAGTGGAGAGTTTGATTAGAGAAAGAAGAGAAGTTAGGTGGTGTGGACGCACGTGATGGAGAGAAAAAGAATGAAGGAGAGATAAAGTAGAAGAGAATGAGAGATGAAAGAGAGAATAGAAAGAATACGTTGGAAATTGAGATTGAATGCAACCGTGTGTTTTGAGAGAGTTTAGGAAGTGACATGGGGAGATGGAAATAAAATAATCAATTAAATTCTAACTTAGTCAAAATCTTCTTCTTGACCATATCTTCTCACTCGGGCTTCTGTTGGATTCGAACCAAGATTAAAGTTGCACCATTTTTCATTCCGGACAATATGAGCCCAATATTGGATATGTTCCGGGAAACTCCTGATTTCATCAAATTTACCACAATGCCCTTCTGCTTGATTCTTCATCCATTTAGCATCAAATATGAGCACTTCTCTTGCAACTCAGATCTGGAAACTTCTTGATTCAGCAAGAATCTCTCAAAACTCAAAACATAAAAGGTGTAGATCTTTTTCTTGGCGTTCCATAGCATCTTGAATCATCTCAATTGGAGTTCGGAGGAGAGAATTATGCCAAAATTACGAAGCGATGTCAAAACTGTCCAGAATCACTCAATTAGCTTTGTTTTGCACACAGCACCTCCATTTGCATCCTAAAGCAAAATATAAGAATAATGAGTACATTTAGGCATCAAATAAGTATAAAGGACTAGACATTAATGGAGAAAAATATAACATTTTGCATTCTCATCATATGACATCATGTATCAACTTAGAATGGCGGTCCAAGCTCAAGTTCTGGCAGATTTTATCGTCGAATTCATCTCTCCATGTTCGGCACAGACCCCGCTCGGCACCGAACTGGGGGACAAGAGGCATGAAGATGAAGTCACTAGGACAGAAGAAGAGCAGGCCTGGAACCAATTCCTCGCCTCCACATGGAAGGTATTCTTTGATGGATCCTCTACCTCCAAGAGGGCTAGTGCCGGCATAGTCCTTCAATCCCCAGAAGGATTGGTTATCGAGCAAGCCCTCACCCTTGACTTTAAAGCATCCAATAACGAGGCAGAGTACGAGGCCCTAATAGCCGGGCTGAATAGCGCTAAAATCCTAGGAGCTCAACAGCAGGTGGTTTTCAGCGATTCATAGTTGTTAACAAGCCAGCTGACTAGAGACTACCATGCTCGCGACGACAGGATGGCTGCATATTTAGCGCACATAAGAAAGCTCCTCTCACAGTTCCAAAAAACCGAAGTCAAACGTATTGGCAGAGACTCCAACTCTCATGCCGATGCCCTCGCTAGCCTAGCTTCAGCGGTTGAGGCCGGGAGGAAAAGAATTGTCGAGGTAGGATCGCTAGAGAGGCCAAGCACGGAGCTCCCTCCACCTCGGCAGATTCTATGTGTCAACCTCGGCCCGAGCTGGATGGACGAGATCATCGCCTTCCTTAAAAATGACCAGCTCCCCGAAGACAAGAACGAAGCTCGCAAAATCAGGCTCAAAGCAACTCGGTTTTGGATGAGTCCAAAAGGCAAGCTCTACAGGAAGTCCTTCACCGGCCCCTACCTTCAGTGCGTCCACCCTGACAAGGTCAATGATTTCCTCTACGAGATGCATGAAGGAATTTGCGGAAGCCATATCGGTGGACGATCGCTGGCATATCAGGCTATCAGCCAGGGTTATTGGTGGCCATACATGCAGACAGATGCGCAGAAATATGCTCAAAAGTGCAAAAAGTGCCAGAAGTTTTCACACTCCCTCCACCAGCCAGCCCAGGATCTGAGTCCACTATCTAGCCCGTGGCCTTTCGCCCAATGGGGACTCGACATCGTAGGACCACTCCACCGAGCTCCAAGAAATAAGAGCTGGCTGATAGTAGCCACCGATTATTTCACCAAGTGGATAGAGGCAGAAGCACTCTCCTCCATCACCGAGCACGATTCAAAGAAATTTGTCTGGAGAAACATCGTCACAAGGTTCAGAATTCCATGGACTTTGATCTCGGATAACGGGACTCAGTTTGATTCCAACCTCTTCAGAACCTTCTGCCAAGGGCTCGGCATCAGAAATCATTACTCTACCCCAGCATACTGTTGGAAATAGGGTGGGCCTCTAGGATAGGTTTCAAAAACTTTTGACCCACTTGACGCAGGGATCAACTATCCAGAAGGCTATAAAACCCAATCCAAGATCTATGTCCTCAATCTCAGCCATCATGATCCGTATGACAATCTATCTAGAAGATAGAAACAGCAACTAACAAGCATCCATAATAATCTACAACATGCAAGGAAGTGGATTATACCTTTGGAGCTCGGTTGTGCTCTAATGGAGGAGTTGTGTCTTTCTTTGATGATGAAACGCTTTCACTAATCAAATAGGGATCTCCAAGACCTCTTGATCTTCCACGCTATGACCCGTATTAGATTCTCCTTTTTCTCAAGAAGATGGTGGGATCTCCAAGAGAAAACTACTAGGAACTCTAGGGAGGAACTAGAAAGAGAACTAGAAGAGGGGGAGGAGGAAGAGCATGTGCAACTATTGCACAAAAGGGCCTTGGGCGTGAATCCCTAGGTGGTTGTATGCATGGGACGTCCAAGGCCTCTTCTCCTCTTATTTATAGCTTTTGCAAGCCCAACTTACTAATTTCCATTAGAAGTCTTACTTCCAAAAATTAGTAACTATCTCTTCTTAATTAAAATAGAAGTCTTACTTCCATTAATTAATTAGTAACTTACCATATCATAATTAGAAGTCTCACTTCAAATATGATTAGTAACTTTCCAATTCCTTTCTAATTAAAATAGAAGTCTCACTTCTACTAAAATTAGTAAGTCTACTATTACCACTATTAGAAGTCTCACTTCAAATAGAAATAGTAACTTTCCTTTTAGAGTTCAACTAGAATTAGATACTTTCTAATAATTGGGCTAGCGTGGGGACCACTAGGGATTCTTTAGAAAGCCGGCTCCAATTGGGACACGCGACCCCACATCTCATGTGTAATCCGGGCCCACAGTTAATTGCAAATAACTCCACTATATAAATGCAATTGAACTCCAGTCTTAGGAATATTACAGAGAATACCCTAAACTTCCACATTACCACAAGTAGACCCCTCTATCAATATCCATGGATTAATTGGACCTGTCTTCCAAACTAGATCCATATCTTATTATCCTTGAGCCCCAATTAATTATAATGATCAATAGGTACCTTTCCAATTAACTCTTAATCGGAATGGGTGCGCACTTACCAATGATAAATCCATTAATTGGCAGAAGGGGATATTAGAGATAGATTCCATCTTGACTATTGAATGTTCCCACAGCTCTACTACCACGTACCCAAATCACCGAGGTGTTGACCTACAGTTGGTCTCACTCATTGGTGACTCAAAGCAAATGAATAGATAGAAACTTGAGTTCATTAATGTCTCAGGATTGAGAGCCTATTGCTAGGGAATTATGAGAGCAGACCTTAAAATAAAGACAGTGTTTATAAGGTGCTTCTCATGGTCCTTTAATACATCCAATGTACCAGCACTATGATCTAGAATCTTCCATTCTGATGATCGAGACAAATCACACTATCTCATAGTGATCAAAATGCTGCAACCTTGTCAGTATGAGATGTCCAATCTCATCACTGGTTGGGAAGATATTTAAGTATAAGATTTGCCACACATGTCTCTCGTATGTGGATCTCATCCATACACATGTGTTACATCTAATATACTTGTGGACCCCGGTTCATCTCATGAACCATCATGTCATTCGTATTGGTTATGTGCAAGTATATAATAAATCACCATTCATCTCATGAAAAGTAAGCATGAATATATGAATAAATAAAGAATTTAATCAATTTATTATATCATCTGCTGGATTGAGTCCATAAAACTAACACATACCCCCAGAGTAACGGTCAAGCCGAGATCTCCAACAAGGTGATGCTTGACGGACTCAAGAAGAGGCTCGATCGAGCCAAAGGAAGATGGCTGGAAGAACTACCGAGCGTTCTGTGGGCATACAGGACGATGCCAAGATGCTCCACCTCGGCAACACCTTTCTCCCTCGCCTACGGTATGGAAGCCGTGATTCCACTTGAGATCAGTCTCCCGACCTTGAGGTCGGAACTCTTCGACCAAGGCCATAACGACGCGAGCTTGACCTGAGAACTATACCTAGCCGAAGAGCGCAGAGAAGCAGCGGCCGTCCGCCTGGCTGCCTATTAGCAGCAATTAGCCAGGGGCTAAAACCAAAGGGTCAGAGAGAGGAAATTCTCAGTCGGGGAACTCGTCCTAAAGAAGTCACTCCCACAGGACAAAGATCCGAACCACAGCAAGTTGGCGCCATACTGGCACGGACCATTCAAGGTCAATGAGGTCTGCAGTCTTCGGCTTACAAGCCTGAAAACATGGATGGCAGACAATTGCCACGGCCATGGAATGCAACGCACCTCAAGAAGTTCTATTTTTGAATTGTAACTAAGTTTTGAAAAGCAATAAAAACACTTCGTTCCTTGTCTCCCTCAATTCTCTCCAGAACGTAGAACTCTCCAATGGCGCCTAAGGGACTACGCATCTCAGCTCTTCTCCATTTCGTGTTATGAGAGCACCTCGGCACTCTTGCCAGGTAGCCAGCGCGCCCCTGGCGACGAGCCAGTGGGTCTTCTCCATTTCGCGTTATGAGAGCACCTCGGCACTCTTGCCAGGTAGCCGGCGTGCCCCTGGTGACGAGCCAGTGGGTCTTCTCCATTTCGCGTTATGAGAGCACCTCGGCACTCTTTCCAGGTAGCCAGCGCGCCCCTGGCGATGAGCCAGTGGGTCTTCTCCATTTCGCGTTGTGAGAGCACCTCGGAACTCTTGCCAGGTAGCCAGCACGCCCCTGGCGACGAGCCAGTGGGTCTTCCCCATTTCGCTTTGTGAGAGCACCTCGGCACTCTTGCCAGGTAGCCGGCGCGCCCCTGGCAACGATCCAGTGGGTCTTCTCCATTTCGAGTTGTGAGAGCACCTCGGCACTCTTGCCAGGTAGCCGGTGCGCACCTGGCGACGAGCCAGTGGGTCTTTTCCATTTCGCGTTACGAGAGCACCTCGACACTCTTGCCAAGTTGCCGGTGCGCCCCTAGCGATGAGCCAGTGGGTCTTCTCCATTTCACGTTATGAGGGCACCTCGGCACTCATGCCAAGTTGCCGACGCGCTATCTACCGATGGGGTAGCAATCCTAATGATATAATCCAGGGTCAACCTGGGGGCAGTTCGACATCTATCATTACCGAGCTCATATACTTATACAGAATATTTGACAAGAAAAAAACATACACGACAAGTGACCCAGATAGTAGCCAGAGAAAATCTCAATTGTATTAAATCTTCGTTCATTACATGATACAACGGGTACAATTGAAAAACAAGAAAGATACATCAGAATCCAAAATGATTTTTTTACAAGCAGGACCGACGAGACCGGCCCGAAGTCACGCTGGATCTGAAGTGTGAGGAGTAGCAGCGGTTCCAACGTTGACCCCGGTCTGATCAGCAGCAGCCGCCTCGCCAGCAGAGATAGTGACAGGAGGGGCAGAGCTTGGCACCGAAGTTGGAAACGGGGGGGGGTTCCTGGAAGGACGGATGGTCCTCCGAAACCCCCGCCTCCTTCAGAGCGGCACGCCATCCTTTCGCCCAGGCCTTATCCCTCACGACAAGGACTCTGGCCTTATAGTGAGCCGTGACCTGCGCCTTGGCGTCCTCAAAGGCGGCATCACACTCTGACTCGAGTCTCACCTCGGCCTCGTCTGCCCTTTTTGACTCGGCCTGGAGCCGGACCGTGAAGTCATCTCTCAGCTTCTCGAGGGAGGCCTCGAGCTCGGCCACCTTTTTCCTATCGGCCTCAGCTTCACCTTTCGCTTGCTCAAGCCCCGCCGTGAACTCTCCTTCGGCCCTTACCAATTTTTGAGTAACGGCGTCCAGGGATTCTTCGAGGCCGTTCTTCTCCGTATTCAGCTTGGTGATAGCGGTGCCTTGCTTATATAGCCTGTCGGCTGTGACCATAGACTTCTGTACTGTCTGTCAAAGAAACAAGGTATTCATAAAGAAAATCAGAACAGTCGCCGAAACCAAACAGCTTAACAAAAGCTTAAAGGTTCAAGTAAACTCACCGCGAAGCACGACTGCATCAGCGACAGTATCAACTTCGGGTCGTCGTACCCCTCCAGTTGAGCCATGTCTCGAGGCAGGGCGCAGGCTCGCCCGAATGCCTCGAGAACGAGGGGATCGACCTTCCGGAGGACACGATCCTCCATCGTCATTGGTCTCCCCCGCTCGAGCAGGAAACTCGGCTCCCACGGACTTGGACCGGCAGATGGTGACGCCACAGCCGAACTGGAACCACCGTCGACTCTCGGCCTTTTCTTTGACCGACCTTCCTTCTACCCGGCTTCGGCCGAAGGCCGTCGAGCTTTCGGTTTGGTGGGCTGAACAGATATGGGCCCAGAGAGAGAAGCCTCGGCCCCGGCAGCAGGAGGAGTCGACGAGGGCCCGAGGGCAAAAACCTCGATAGCATCCGGATTCGAAGGCACCAAGGGGGCTTGAGCATCCTCAACCCCAAGCGCCAGGGTTTCTATGTGCTCGAAGGACAAGCGCCTAGCACGACGCATCTCGGTGCTCGGCGAGAGGCACCGGATTGTTCGGTGTGCCCCCTTCTTCCGCAAGGGGACCTGGCGTGACCTCGTCATAGAGGTAGAAGCCTCAGCACCGGATGTCACCCTGTGGTCTGAGCCAACCCTAACTTACGAAGGCTCTTCCCCCTCTTCCCCGGCTTTAGCGGCAGCCTAATCTCTCTCCACAATGGCTCCAGGGACGCCCAACTCGGTCCCGGCCTCAGGATCGACCCCCCAGGATTCTCTTCTCCAATGGGCTCGATCGTCCCTCTAATGTAGCCTCGGTACTTTGGCGTGTAGTCCAGCAGGGACCAGGCCGCCCTACTGTGAAAGCCCCCGTACCTTTGAACCTTCCGAAGCCAGGCCTCATTCCTCCGCCATATGAACTGAGCGGCTTGTCTTCTCTTCCTGGCAGCTGCACCACAAGCAAAAGTGTCAGTTCGGCATGATAAAAAATTAAGACCATATCAGAACAGAAAGAAGATGGTGATTACTTGGAGGGGTCCCGAAGTGGCGGGGAATCCTGTAGACTCTATCTGTTTCGGTCCTGCCGAACTCCCAGTTGCCTGAGACATACAAGAGATCGTCCCTCGCATACTTGTTTGAGTCCTCCAGATACCAAACAAAGCCCTGCTGATACGGCTTAGCTCAGAGATAATAGGCATTTTCGAGCTTGCATATGTCGTAGACATCTCGATGTAAAAGACGCCGAGGTCGATGCCTAGGACCTCGTTGAGCTTAGCCGTGCCCATTATGATCTTGAAGACATTGAGCAACAGCTGGCAGGGACATAGAGACCACTGGCTCAGGCACCTCCTCAGTAGAGGGTGAAGGGGGAAGCGAACCCCACCTTCGATGATAGCCACCAGTGGAAAGGGCATCTAGCCGCCTGAATAGTCACGGAGGTTGATTCTGTTGGGGTCGGCCGCCCTGACACGGACGTCGGCGGGAATCTTATACGATGACCTGAGCCCCTCAATTGTTGCCTCGTTCTCTAGCTAATGGCTGTAAATGCCCATCTCTACCAGAACGAAGGCCAGAAACCCAAAAACCCACAGAGAAAGGTAAGAGGGGAAGGAACTTATGGAGACGAACCTGAGTCTCAAACTGGTGGAGGCCCAACCTCAGCAGCACTCCTCTTCTCAGGCATAGTTCTCTCGTGGTGATTTCTTCTTCTCCGGTGCAAAACAACAAATAGGGAAAAAGGAAACCTTGACGCCCTATAAATAAGGGGAGGAGGGGCCACCTCTTCAGAAACCATAGCGACGCACGTGCTAGATGCCCTCTGGGGCTCCGCGCGCGTCACGTCAATCATTGAATACGTCCCTGATAAGCGGCGCACGCATCCTCGATGCGACTGTACAACCAACCAAATGATGACACGTGGAGCGTCGATATGTCTTCGACATTGATTTGCAAGCATCATTTATTACCTCGGTCATTCAAAGCGACTACGAGTGAAGGCCAAGAGCCAGCGGTCGAAACCAAGATGAGCTCTACCCCAGAAGGATTCCTTGTCTTATAGGTCCCGACCTCACCGAGTTGGTAAGCTCCGTAAGGTAAGAAGCTAGGGGGCAATTGTGTGGGGATGTCTCCCGAAGTACTAAGGTTATACTAACTTCGGCGCTTATGCCTGTTAATCGCGCTCCGGCCTCGGCAAACATTGCTCATGTGCTACCCGAGATCGAGACTGTCTCTGGTCTCGGGCACCCCCAACCTCAATGCGAAGTCTTCACTTCGACCACTCAGTTCGGCATCAGGGCCAAACCCTTAGCCGAGATGGGCGGCGACGGTTGTACTTTCAAGGATATCTAGCTGGAACTGACAAAGCCATCTTGGCCGCCCCTTGTCCCTGACAGAGTGGCATCCAGCGGCTACGTCCCATCAAAGTATGGCCCTAAGCCAGGCCCGATGGGACTAGGCCCAAAAGTCAGATGTGGTAAGGTCCGATTAGACCAGCATTTAATGCATGATGGGCTGATCGCACTGCTATTTAATGCATAGTGAGCTGACACGATGGTACCCATCGGAGTGCTAGGACGTCATCACGAGCACCACCATGCAATGTAGACTTCCTCCTCTATAAATAGAGGAACGATCTCCATCACAGGTATGCACAACCATAACCAGAGAGCTGCTACTCTGCCTCTCTTCTCCCTTATCTCTATCCTACTGCTCAGGCCTCTTACTGACTTAGGCATCGGAGAGCCTTGTGCTGCCCACAGCCAGGGTTCTTTGACGTCCTTATCTTCCTCCCTTTTAGGTTCTCAGGCCATCCATCATCTTCTAAGGAGCATCAGACTCAACGTAACTTCTATTACAAAGTCCGTAATATTTAGGCACTTACACACACAGTAATATTAAACAGTGTGTTATAGATGGTTTGAATTTCATATATATTAGTACAATCTGGTTGTAAGTGAATTCTCATGTTACGTCACCAAACATTTAGTTATTTTATAAAAGCTAAAAATAAACTTAAGTATAATCTAATTTTTTATTTAATATAGTTTTGTATTACATCCCAGCCAATAACAGATCGCCATGTGGTTTGGAATTTCTTACCCCCTTCACATCTTTTCATAAACCTTTTTGGAGTTAATAGATTCATTTTATTTCGATAATGCCCCCTTGCAATGGCCTCTCTCCACAGCTTTATCTCAAACACATGTAAAAGCTCCGGGGCGACTTGTGCTTAGTGTTGAAATAGGGTGGGCCTCTAGGATAGGTTTCAAAAACTTTTGACCCACTTGACACAGGGATCAACTATCCAGAAGTCTATAAAATCCAATCCAAGATTCATGTCCTCAATCTCAGCCATCATGATCAGTAAGACAATCTATCGAGAAGATAGAACCAGCAACATATAAGCTACAAATAAATCTACAACATGCAAGGAAGTAGATTATACCTTTGGAGCTCGGTGGTGCTCTAATGGAGAAGTTGCGTCTTTCTTTGATGATGAAATGCTTTCACTAATCAAATAGGAATCTCCAAGACCTCTTGATCTTCCACACTATGACCCGCATCAGATTCTCCTTTTTCTCAAGAAGATGGTGGGATCTCCAAGAGAAAACTACTAAGAACTCTTGGGAGGAACTAGAAAGAGAACTAGAAGAGGGAGAGGAGGAAGAACTCGTGCAACACTTGCACTAGGGAGGCTTGGGCGTGAATCCCAATGTATGGAGAGTGAATGGACGTCCAAGGCCTCTTCTCCTCTTATTTATAGCTTTTGCAAGCTGCCTCCTCTTTACTAATTACAATAGAAGTCTTACTTCCATTAATTAGTAACATACCATATCATAATTAGAAGTCTCACTTCATATATGATTAGTAACTTTCTAATTCCTTTCTAATTAAAATAGAAGTCTCACTTCTACTAAAATTAGTAAGTCTACTATTACCACTATTAGAAGTCTTACTTCAAATAGAAATAGTAACTTTCCATTTAGAGTTCTACTAGAATTAGATACTTTCTAATAATTGGGCTAGCGTGGGGACCACTAGGGATTCCTTAGAAAGCTGGCTCCAACTAGGACACGCGACCCCACATCTCATGTGCAATCCGGGCCCACAGTTAATTGCAAATAATTCCACTATATAAATGCAATTGAACTCCAGTCTTAGGAATATTACATAG
This sequence comes from Litsea cubeba, assembly GCA_012931725.1. NCBI lineage: Eukaryota > Viridiplantae > Streptophyta > Magnoliopsida > Laurales > Lauraceae > Litsea > Litsea cubeba. The sequence goes on along the minus strand of CM022947.1, from coordinate 23,572,982 downwards.
AAGACCCTAAACTTCCACATTACCACAAGTAGATCCCTCTATCAATATCCATAGATCAATTGGACCTGTCTTCCAAACTAGATCCATATCTTATTATCCTTGAGCCCTAATTAATTATAATGATCAATAGGTACCTTTCCAATTAACTCTTAATCGGAATGGGTGCGCACTTACCAATGATAAATCCATTAATTGGCACAAGGGGATATTAGAGATAGATTCCATCTTGACCATTGAATGTTCCCACAGCTCTACTACCGCGTACCCAAATCACTGAGGTGTTGACCTACAGTTGGCCTCACTCATTGGTGACTCAAAGCAAATGAATAGATAGAAACTTGAGTTCATTAATGTCTCAGGATTGAGAGCCTATTGCTAGGGAATTATGAGAGCAGACCTTAAAATAAAGACAATGTTTATAAGGTGCTTCTCATGGTCCTTCAATACATCCAATGTACCAGCACTATGATCCAGAATCTTCCATTCTGATGATCGAGACAAATCACATTATCTCATAGTGATCAAAGTTCTGCAACCTTGTCAGTATGAGATGTCCAGTCTCATCACTGGTTGTGATGATATTTAGGTATAAGATTTGTCACACATGTCTCCCGTATGTGGATCTCATCCATACACATGTGTTACATCTAATATACTTGTGGACCCCGGTTCATCTCATGAACCAGCATGTCATTCGTATTGGTTATGTGCAAGTATATAATAAATTACCATTCATCTCATGAAAGGAAAGCATGAATATATGAATAAATAAAGAATTTAATCAATTTATTATATCATCTACTGGATTGAGTCCATAAAACTAACAATCTCCCACTTGGGCTCAATGCCAGTTAGAGTTGCATCTCATGCACAACCCGTCTACTTATAGCTCAAAGACTTTGGTAGTCAAAGGCTTAGTAAATGGATCTACTAGATTATCTACAGAGGCTATCTTGGTGATCGTACATCACCTCTCTACACAATCTATCTGACCATGTATAACTTCCTCTGTACATGCTTTTTGGCTCTTGGGTTATTTGGACTTAGTGACTGCCCTGCTGTCATCACAGTAAACTGTGATCGGCTGTCCTGCCAAAAATACAACTTCAAATTCCATAAGGAATCTTTTGAGTCAATCTGCTACCTTAGCTACTTCTCAAGCTGCTACAACATAAGCACATACCCAGAAGTTGATTTCCTGGAATCCTGGTCTGACTAAAAGTCAGTATCTATGTAACCGACTGGAATCAACTCATCACTACTATAACTTAACATGTGATCTCTAGTCCTTCTCAAGTATTCGAGAACACATCTTACAATAGTCAATGATAAAAACCTGGGCTAGACTTATATCTGCTGACTAGGCGTACTGCGTGACAGATATTCAGTCTAGTACAAAGCATAGCTTACCGTACCAGAACCTTATCTATGTACACATCATTGGGATAAGCCTATCATCCTATTTTTCTGGTCTCAATGGAAATTGATTCCTAGGATGTACCTGGCTTTTCCAAAGTCCTTTATTATCAAAAGTCTTAGCTAACCAAAACTTTTTCTGTTGACGATATCCTTATGTTACTCCATGGGAGAAGGATGTCGTCGACATATAATACCAGAAAAACTACCCTGCGTTCTTGACTTTTCATTTACACATGACTTATCCGGATTCTGATAAAAATCAAGTGACTTGATTTCCTTAGTGAATACAGATGTTCCTGTTTCGGGATACCTACTTTAATCCATAAATGGACTTATGCAGCCTGCAAACTCTTTGCACTTGGTTATTAGCTATAGAACCATCTAGCTGCATCATATAGATGTTTTCCTCAAGATTGCCGTCGTGAGACGCTGTCTTGACATCCATTTACCAAATCTCGTCACCGAGATGAACCACAATGGATAACAGTACCCAGATGGAACTCTTCCATCTGGCTTTCTTTTTCTCTTTTGTAGACTCACTTGCACCAAATAGGTTTGCTATTGGCAGGCAAGTCCACAAGTATCCAGACCTGATTAGAGTACAAAGACTCCACCTCAGCTTTCATAGCATCTAACCAACGTCCCGAAAACTATGTCATTAACCGCTTTATCATAGTTCCAGGGATCTTGTTCCGGTTACACCGGGATTGCCTTGTAAGACTTTCCCAAAACCGAGAACTTGTCAAGGGTCCTGACAATACTCCCACTACGACAAGGCACTGGTGTAACTACTGGGTCAAGTATGGGCGGATTTTCTTAAAGTTTGGTTATTCTTGGATTTGGAATTGTTCTTTCTTGAATTTCTTCCAAGATAACCATTTCTAAAGATTTCCAATTAATCTTATAATCTCCCTCCAGAAAACCGCATTGGTGCTGTGAAGCACTTTTTGCTCTCTGGGATTATAGAGCAACCAACCTTTAGTTCCTTTTTGGGATAGAATATAAACATATATACTTCCAACTTCTACTCCAACTAATCCGTCTTATCCTTCAGCACGTGTGCCGGACAACCCTGAAAACGTTATAGACTAGGCTTTCACCCTGTCCATAACTCCTTGGGAGTCTCAAGTATAGATTTAGATGGAATGAGGTTTAGCATATATATTTCAGTTTCCATATCCCAAAATATAGGTAATCAGTAGAAACTCAATCATAGACTTGATCATATCTAAAAGAGTCTTGTTCCTTTTTTTTACTACTCCGTTCTGTTGAGGCAAACCAGGAGCAGACTACTGGGATCAAATCCCATTTTCTGATAAGTATCTAATAAAATTAGTGGAGAGATATTCGCCTCATCGATCTCATCGAAGAGTATTTATACTTTTACATAATTGCTTTTCCGCTTCCGCTCGAAACTCTTTGAACTATTCAAAAAATCTCGGACTTGCGGTGCATAAGGTATATGTATTCATATCTCGAGTAATCATCAGTGAAAGTGATGAAATACCCGTATCAATATCTCGTTCTAATATTATGGGTCCATACACATCAGTAAACACTAACTCCAATAAATCTTTGGCCCTACTGCCCTTAGATGAATAAGGGTCTATTGGTCATTTTGCTTTCCAAACAGGATTTGCAGACAGGCATTGATTCTACCACCAATGAAGGCAAGATACCATCTTTCAATAGCCTGCCAATCCTGTTTAGGTTTATATGACCTAGCCTCTTAGGTGCCAAAGTTTGTTGGATTAGATGAAGGTGACTACTTTTTTAATGATGGTCTATTATTAACATCAGTGTGATGCATCTCATACATTGTGGGAGTTAACAAATAAAAGCCATTGATTACCTTGTCAGAATATATAAGAGTACCGCTCCTCTTTAAGACGATTTAATTACCAAAAGTAACTGAATAACTCTTATTCATCATACTAGAAATTAAAATTCCGTCTTAAAATGGTACATATAATGTATCTGATAAAATCAACTTAATATCTGAAAATAACTAAGTTACTACTCCTTCTGACACTGCTTCTGCCTTGGCTTCCGATCCCAGGTTAACAATGATTTCTCCGTCATTAATCCTCCTGGTTACCTGTAACTCCTACAACATATTACTGATGTAATTAGTTGCACCGAAGTCTACATGCTGGGATTCTGAAGTACTAGTTGCAAAACTAACTTCAGAAACAAATGACTCAATCATACCTGACGTCTTTTCCTTTGACAGAAATCGTGGACAATTCCTCTTCCAATGTCCTGTCATACCACAGTGGAAACACTTTCCCTTTGCTTCCGTACCCTTGACCTTGGCCACACCACTAGTGGAACCATACTCCACCTTAGGACCTTTGATGACCAATTTTTCTTGCTATCCCGGTCTTTGCCTTTCGGTTTAGACTTAGCAAATGACTTTTCTGTCATGAGGGCAGTTGGTCTTTTCTTCATGATTTCCTCAAACACTACCAGCTGGCGAGACAGCTCAGCTATGGTCATTTCCAATTTGTTATAATTGATCTCAAAATGTTTGAATGAGTCTGGTAGTGATTGAATGATCATGTCGATCTGTGTTTCTGTATCAAACGTAGTCCCTAGTACATCTAACTAATTCAATGCCAACTTCATTTGTAACAAATGTTTTTGTACTGGGGTTCCCTCAGCCATCTTTGTCTCCATCAGCACTTTTATAGCAGCCTGCCTAGCAGGCCTGACCTGGTCTGCAAACATCTCCTTTAAGTTCGATATAATATCGTATGCTGACTTATAGGATTGATGTTGTTCTTGCAAAACAGTAGACATGGATGCCTGAATAAAACATCTGGCCTTCTCATTGTCTTTGGTCCACATGGTGTAAAAGTTTTTCACAATCTGTGGTGCATCAGGCTCAGGCTCAGGAAGGGAGGGTATTAGAAGGATATATTTGCAACTTGAAGATGTTAAGATAATATCCAGGTTCCTTTTCCAGTCTACATAGTTGGATCCCATCAACTTGTTCTGGTTGAGGATGGTCACAAGTGGATTGAAAGTATTCGAATTCATGCTGTATAAATTAAAGCACATAACCATACATTCAATGAAAGAATATGAATGACATTAGGGTTTAGTATTCTACCAAATTCATATGGGAATCCTCATAAGCACTGAATTTAGAATACATCGGAATCCCAATCCCTTAGGGCATGCCTCCTAGGGGAGTGCGAATGTCCTTGGATTGGTGCGGATCAAAGTTCGTCAAAATTAGAATTAAGACTAACTATCCATGATCCCCATCATTCATTATCATCTAGGTATCTCATACCATATAATGTATGACTCCCGATTTGCTTTGGTTTCTAAAATACATGAGGCAAATCCCAGGGGATACTACATCATTATTTTAGTTAAGTGTGACCCACCAACTAGCATTGCATGACAACCGTTGTGAGCAGCTCCTCCTAGGGGAGTAAGCCCCCACCCCGTCTCACCAACAATATCCATAGGAGATCCATATCTAGTAACCAGACAAGTAAAAGCCCACCGAAGGAACGGCCACACTCTTGGTGGCGCGAGGCCAATACTTTCCTTACAATGGACCTATGGTGGAAAACCATGGGGATTTATCAATTTAAATGCCCCGCTCCCACTTAATATTTTAGAATTAAGGATTTCCTTTTATGGTTTTAGGGCCCACATATATAAATATATGAATCATCAAATCATCTCATGATATGATCTAAGATTGGTTCCAAGTCAAGTTATTTTAAGGAAAGTCCAGTTTCTTAAATTAGTGTTACCAATGTTTCCATCTCATGGGTCATCAACACTAATTAATTCTCTTTCCAAAAATTAATTTGATTTGACCAATATTAGTAACTTGCTATGTTTGGATCAGATTTGGAAACATTCTAAATAAAGCATTCAACTATAAATAGAAAACGCAAAAATTAGAAACTAGTCCTCTCCTCCACATGGCCCAAGCGGAATAGACTTCTTAGACTTCTAGACTTTCCAAAAATTTGGAATTCCTCAAACACTTTGGGAAACTCCAAAACACCTTTGGTAATCTTCAAACTCTTTGATTAGGAGTCCAACTTCACTTTCCTTCTTAGTCTCGGAAATCGCCAGAATTTACAAATTAAGAAAATTACATAAATTCCTATGTCTCTACGATGAGACTTACATGATAATCTATTAATGGAAATAAAAAAGCTCATAGGGAATTTCACCATGCCTTGCCCTAAACCGGGAAAACAAGGAAACCATGATGCCCTTTACAACTTGCCAAAAATAAACATTCAACCATAAAAGAAAGTAAAAAGACTTGTGGGCCATATGGAGAGAGCATGATAACCTGCATGTTAGTATCTCATACTAGCAAAGGAACTCACAAAACCGGGTTACCAAACAACAATGGAAAGACAGGATGCCAAATATTGCAACTACTATGATTTATGCCCCTACGCAGAGGGGGTCCGGGGGTGTCCCCCGGCGGGGGTCGAGCTGCCCGGTCAGCTCGCGGGGGCCCAGGGGGCAGCACCCCCGAAACAAAAACAAAAACTGCGATCTCATATGTCAGTCTGTTCGGTCGACCTACTAGAGGGTTCGGTCGACCGGCCTCAGTGTCTTCGATCGACCGATCAGAGGGGTCGGTCGACCTGCCTGACGGAAATCTGCAAGTTGGGTTTTTCTATTTCGTGTCCAACCATCTCCAAAACTCTTCTGAAGATTCCCAATGGCTTCCTACCATCATTCCATCATTGTTAAACCCCTATGTGACTATCCAAACATGGATTTACTAATTATCTAAGTAAAACCATCAAAACTGATCCGTACATAGCCCTTGATCTATCCTCTTCGCATCTCATGGAAAGATTAGATCAAGCTTACTGATCTAACATGATTAGAGATGAGGTAAGGCTCTGATACCAATTGTTGAAATAGGGTGGGCCTCTAGGATAGGTTTCAAAAACTTTTGACCCACTTGACACAGGGATCAACTATCCAGAAGGCTATAAAATCCAATCCCAGATTCAAGTCCTCAATCTCAGCCATCATGATCAGTAAGACAATCTATCTAGAAGATAGAACCAGCAACATATAAGCTACAAATAAATCTACAACATGCAAGGAAGTAGATTATACCTTTGGAGCTCGGTTGTGCTCTAATGGAGAAGTTGCGTCTTTCTTTGATGATAAAATGCTTTCACTAATCAAATAGGAATCTCCAAGACCTCTTGATCTTCCACGCTATGACCCGTATCAGATTCTCCTTTTTCTCAAGAAGATGGTGGGATCTCCAAGGGAAAACTACTAGGAACTCTTGGGAGGAACTAGAAAGAGAACTAGAAGAGGGAGAGGAGGAAGAACTCGTGCAACACTTGCACTAGGGAGGCTTGGGCGTGAATCCCAATGTATGGAGAGTGCATGGACGTCCAAGGCCTCTTCTCCTCTTATTTATAGCTTTTGCAAGCTGCCTCCTCTTTACTAATTACAATAGAAGTCTTACTTCCATTAATTAGTAACATACCATATCATAATTAGAAGTCTCACTTCAAATATGATTAGTAACTTTCTAATTCCTTTCTAATTAAAATAGAAGTCTCACTTCAACTAAAATTAGTAAGTCTACTATTACCACTATTAGAAGTCTTACTTCAAATAGAAATAGTAACTTTCCTTTTAGAGTTCTACTAGAATTAGATACTTTCTAATAATTGGGCTAGCGTGGGGACCACTAGGGATTCCTTAGAAAGCTGGCTCCAACTGGGACACGCGACCCCACATCTCATGTGTAATCCGGGCCCACAGTTAATTGCAAATAATTCCACTATATAAATGCAATTGAACTCCAGTCTTAGGAATATTACATAGAAGACCCTAAACTTCCACATTACCACAAGTAGATCCCTCTATCAATATCCATGGATCAATTGGACCTGTCTTCCAAACTAGATCCATATCTTATTATCCTTGAACCCCAATTAATTATAATGATCAATAGGTACCTTTCCAATTAACTCTTAATCGGAATGGGTGCGCACTTACCAATGATAAATCCATTAATTGGCACAAGGGGATATTAGAGATAGATTCCATCTTGACCATTGAATGTTCCCACAGCTCTACTACCGCGTACCCAAATCACTGAGGTGTTGACCTACAGTTGGCCTCACTCATTGGTGACTCAAAGCAAATGAATAGATAGAAACTTGAGTTCATTAATGTCTCAGGATTGAGAGCCTATTGCTAGGGAATTATGAGAGCAGACCTTAAAATAAAGACAGTGTTTATAAGGTGCTTCTCATGGTCCTTCAATACATCCAATGTACCAGCACTATGATCCAGAATCTTCCATTCTGATGATCGAGACAAATCACACTATCTCATAGTGATCAAAGTTCTGCAACCTTGTCCGTATGAGATATCCAGTCTCATCACTGGTTGTGATGATATTTAGGTATAAGATTTGTCACACATGTCTCCCGTATGTGGATCTCATCCATACACGTGTGTTACATCTAATATACTTGTGGACCCCGGTTCATCTCATGAACCATCATGTCATTCGTATTGGTTATGTGCAAGTATATAATAAATTACCATTCATCTCATGAAAGGAAAGCATGAATATATGAATAAATAAAGAATTTAATCAATTTATTATATCATCTACTGGATTGAGTCCATAAAACTAACACTTAGAAGCTATTAGAAGAACGACCACCTCAAGACTGGACCTACACCAATCCCAATGAAGCCATTCTTTGCATTGGCTCTTTACATAGCATGCACACCCAGATGATCTATGGTTTGTACCAATGCATTGAGGTTCTCCGGGCCATCTGGGTGCTGTTTTTTGCCTCTCGTCTTCTTAGAGCCATCCAATTTCTCCAGATCCATTGGCAAGATCTCACCCATAAAATCACCATTGGGTCACTCACTCCCAAGATCATTGACCCCATGGTCCAAGAATCTATCCCATCCCTCATGAAGCGGGATCCAAAACTTACTCAATTCATTATCGATGAGTTCTTAGCAGGGACTGAAAAGGGATCATAGCTATGATTTGGCCCAACACCAAGTACTTGGATGCCATTGTAACAGGTGGCAATGCACAGTACATCGCCACTTTCGAGTACTGCAACAATGGGCTCCCAAAGGCATGCACCAAGTACGCCTCCTCCATGTGCTGCCTTGGTCACAATCTGAACAGCCAAGTCCATGTGAAGCCCTTGGAGTTAGTTGGATTTGGCTCAAAAGGTCCATTGGGCCTTGAGGAGTGGTTTACTTGGAGCTCAAGTAAAGTTGGGCTAGTTCTTTATATATACTCTCTAGGGTTATTCTTTGTATGTAACAAGAAAAAAAAGCAAGCAAGGAAACCAAGCGAGCATTGTAAGGGGAGAGGTTGCGAGAACAAGATTGAGACTTATTGGGGGAGAGAGTAGGCTAAGTGTTAGAGGAACTGAATCCTTATAATGATTTCCCTAATTTCCTGCATAGTGAAATCGAGCGAAACGCTCATGGCCCCATGGGTGTAGGCAATTGCCGAACCAAGTAAATCTTTTTTGTGTTTTGTGTGCTTGTGGTTGATTGCGCGTGATTTTGCCCTAGTTAATTTCCTAACAATTGGTATCAGAGAGAGGCTAGGATTTTCTTAGGATTAGGACTTTTATCATGGGATCAACGGTGAAGGTCGTCAGATCATTGCCGGACGCAGTGGAGAGAATACAGGGTTCTCGGTTTGGACTCGGACTCACCGCAGGCTGCTTGTCCTCTGTTGCAGAACCAAGTTCTATTGCAAAACCAGGTTATGTTATAGAACTGAACAGAAGAAGAGGCTTCTCTGCAAAATAGGGGAGAAAAAGTGGATTCACGAAGGCACCCTCGTGTTGCAGATCCCAGTCGTTCATCATCGCAGGAATCAGAGAAGAGGATCGCCGCCCGTTTCCTCCCTGAAATCGCTACCAAGCAGCAGTTTGACTCCTATTCTGCAGAAGGTGGGCCACGTAGATCTCTGCTGATCTTGTGCGTAGCACATCGCTAAGCCGCGAGTTACCGAAAACTGGCTGGCGTAACCGCAGATTTTCGTTTGTTCATCGACGCTGAAGGAGTAGAACTAAGGCAGCAGGGCGCTGCATCCTGGTTCTCTTACAGAACCCAGAATCATTCCAGAACGCAAGGAACAAGAACCCAGTCTGGGTTTGGGTTTGGTTTTGGTTAAGAACTTCAGGCCGCCAAGTCCAGTTTCTGGTTCAGGTCAGGTCTGTGAAAGTCCGAGATCCTTACCCTAGAGGGGGGGGTGTGAATAGGGTGAGCTACTACTTAGTGACCAATTATGACTAATTTTAATTTCTTTAAAACAACTAGTCACTTGTGATAATTATCAAACAAAATGCGGAAGCTAAATAAAAACAATCACCACAAAAGCATGCACCATCACAAAATGATTTATAGTGGTTTGGCCTTAATGCATACATCCACTACCGGCTTGTGATCCTACACCCCACCGGATTTTCACTATCTATGCTTTTCAATAGGCTAAGCAATAACCTCTAACAAATGTGCTTTTCTTGGCTAAACAATAACCTATCAATGTGCTTTTCTAGGCTAAGCAATAACCTTTATACTATAATTTTCTTAGGCTAAGCAATAACCTTTACAAGTATAAGATTTTCTCTCAATGTAGTGTCTACACAAACACTTTAAGAGATTACAATTAAATCTCAAATATAATGCCTCTATTTTAGGCGGATTTGAAAGTGAAAAACTAACTCACACAAACACTATATGAATGCAAAGATGTATGCTCATGATGTGTGTGTGTGGAAACTTCAATCAAGTTTAAAAAGTAAGCTCAATCAATTTATGCTTAAAGCATTTAAAATTTAAGGCACATAAAAATATTTTATTGAAGAGAAATGCAAATCACATGTAAAGATACTAACTTGATGATGACATGAAAATCAATGGCTCACAAGTTGTATAAAACTAATAAAGACTAATCATGTGATTATGTGCATAGTTGTTTTCAAAAATAAATTAGTTTAACTAAAGTTCTAAAAAGATTGAAAACAACAAATAAAAATTCAACCAAGTAAAAGAATCATGCTTTAAAGAAATCAAAGATTTTGGCAAAGCATGATTAATGAAGCTTTAAAAACATACTTGGTTTGAATCAAGGTGAAGAATCCATCACAACTTACATCAAAGATAGAATGAACGTAATGGATTCAACACATCATAGTTATCATGCTAAAAATCATTTACCAATAATTTAAACAAAGCATATAACATATGATTAAGAAAAGTAAAGCTTACTTAGAGATTTAACTTCATTGATCCACGCTTTAGCTTTGCAATAGACCCTTTGGTGTCTCTTAGTTCACCCCCTTTCTTTTGTCTCCAAACACCTCAAAGAATGCTTAGAAGTTCCACTCAGTTCCTCAAACTTTTTCATGGAATGAACCTCATTTTATAGTCAAAAAGTGACTTCCAGCGTGTCCCCGATTGACCCCATACAAGGCTCGGTCGACTTGGGCTCAACGGTAAAAAATATGACCGTTTGAAAAAGAGCACGACAGCTCTTTCCCCGGTCGACCCGCAGTGGGCTCGGTCGACAGAGCTCATTGCAGGTCAACCCGGGCCCAGGGACCAAAATCCCATTTTTTGTATATTTTCATAGTAACTTTCATTGGGGATTTTTGGGCCAATAAATCAAGCTTAGAAACATGTTTTAAATCATTCTAAGAGTTTTAAAAACATGAAACATAAAATGCCAAATATGATTTTAAACTTTTAAAACCATTGGCTAGCTTGATTCAGAAAAATTCTTTTTCATATAAAATGCATCCAATGATTAAATTCAAAACATGCATGAACCAAGAGTTTTAAGAGACTTAAAAACTATGAATGTGTAAATCAAGATTTCAAGTATTTCAAAATCTGCATGTGTGAAAACTCAAATGATGATTAAAATGATAATGCATCCATCAAATTGTAAAATAAAAAATCCATAATAGTCGGACCCTTCCCAGTCCGTGCAGGAGAAGCCCAGTAGTTCAGTGGACTGCAGGGCTGACGTCAGCAGTACAGTCAAACTAGCAGTTTGACCAGATCAATGGCCAGATTTCAATCGTAGTTTCTGAAGCCATCCGGATTCCGAATTGCACTCTGTTTCTTCCTACGGACTCATGTCCTACAAAGTTAGCGAAGCAGATTGACCGTTTGAAGTGCTGAAAAAGGGGCATATTTTAGACACAATGGCAACCAAGACTACAGCAGTAGGTATCAAATTTGAAATTCAGAAATTTGATGACAAGATTAATTTTGCCCAGTGGCAAAGGAGAATGATAAATACCTTGATTCATTAAGGAATCAAAGTAGCACTGCTTGGCAAGGAAAAGAAGCCTGAAAAAGCAGATGCTGATGAGTGGGCAGATATCAATGAAAGAGTAATGAACTCTATTGAGCAATATCTCTCTAATGAAGTTATGTTCAATATCATGAAAGAGGAATCTGCGAAGGACCTATGGGAAAAGCTCGAGAAGCTATAAATGGATAAGAGTTTGAAAAACAATCTACATTTGAAGAAGCAGTTATATGGGTTGAAGATGGAGGAAGGGTGGGATCTGATGGAGCACATGAACACTTTCAACATGATGATTAATGACTTATTAAGGCTCAATGTGAAACTCGATGATAAAGACAGGTCCCTACTATTGTTGAATTCTCTCTCTAACCCATATGAGCATTTCTTACTACCCTGCTATATGGAAAGGAGACACTCAATTTTGAGGAGGTTACTCAAGATATCATCTCCAATGCTGTTAGAAGAAAGTGTAGCAGAGGTGATTCACATGGAGAGGGACTCCTAATAAAGGAAGGTTCACATAACAGTACGTGGTAGGTCCAAGGGCAGGGGTAGGTCAAGAAGAAACAACTCCAGATCAAAGTCCAAAACAAGGAAGATCCAGAATGCTTTTATTATGGGAAGAAAGGGCACTGCAAGAGAGACTGCCGAGATTACAAGGCGAGCAAAGATGGGAAGAACAAAGCTGGGGACAAATCAGAAAGCAGTGACTCCGCCAGCATTGCCTCAAAAAAGGAAGTGGAACTCCTATCGGTCTCTCAAGGTAACCATCTATCTGATGTATGGATTTTAGATTCCGGTTGTATATATCATATATGTCCTAATCGTGAATGGTTTGATACTTATGAGACATGTGATAATGGTAGTGTTCTAATGGGTAATGATGCTGCATGTAAAACCATTGGAATGGGAACCATAAAAACAAAAATGGCAGATGGAGTTGTTAGAACCTTGGGAGGTGTCACGCCCCAAAACTGTACTCCTGTAGAGGTCCGACCTCGGGGAGCATGATTTTGAAAATAATTTAAAATTTTTTCTTTCCCCAGGATCCGCGTGTGTGAGGAAGATAAAATTTTCAAACACATCAAGAACATTTCACGGAAGCTTACGTGGTGTTGCGACCCGGAGCCCGCGGCCATTGGATTCCGTGTCGCACTCAACCCGTCAACATAAAGTTGTCATAGCAATATTCTAATCAAACTGGAATAAATAACGATATCAAAATATGCAGAGCTGACAGTCACAGGCTAATCATTACCCAAACATATTCAAGTTACAAATTATACAAGTGCATTAGTTAATATCCCAAAGAAAAAGGCTAACAAGAGCCATACAAAATAACGAACTAAGAGCAAATACTACTCAGGTATGTGACGTAACTCCGAAGTCAAACATAACGTCTACATGACATCACTGACAAGACGAACCTGCAAGACTCGCGGCTCTACAGCCAACTGTGCATGTACAATATCAAAACAAGAACCTGCTACGTAGAGTACTAAAGTATAGTATATCAGACAAGACGGTCTGACAGGTGACTGATACAGACAATAACATGATGATAGTGTATAAAAATCCATTTTTCAATACCAAAGCACATTTGAAAATCTAAATAGAAGTAGCAAGAGTTAATGCCGAAATCATTTGTGCGAAATAGAAAACATGCTGCTGAATCAAACTGACAAAACAGAAAAATCAGATAAAACATATGGCAAATGACAAGTGTTTGCAAAAACATTAAAAATCATAATGGTACATTGGAACATCTAAGCATAAGTAACGATGAAATAAAGAAGGCAAATACCAAATTCAATCACTTACAATGAGAACATTTGAAAGAGTGATACGAACCAAACAAAACGATGGCAACCCACATTGAGCTATATTCTCCTATTACCGACATAACAGGAGCAATCATGAACCGATGCCATGTAAAATGGCCGAAGCAATCAATAACCGTTGCCATATAATATGGTTGGACAATAACCGTTGCCATATAAAATGGTCGGAGCAATCAAAATCCGTCTCGGAATGGATAACAAACAAACAAAATGTCCAAGCTGCAGTTGGCAAAATATTTGAGGATCCCAAGCTGGGTAATCAGCCCGACTAGGCGACCCAAGCTTAGTGGTACCGACCAAAATCCGAATCGATACAAATCAAATCCTCGAAATACCTATCAAATCGATAAAAGGACTACTCTGAACAAAGCACAAACGGACAATACGAAGCGAATCTAATGAGTAGCCTTACCGATATTTTTCAAACATGGTGAACCACTCAAAGTCTAAACTTGACACTAGGTTAAATTCTTGTTAAAACCAAACATTTACAAACCAATACCCTTACAAATCGAAACATTTACAAATCCAAACATTTGCAAACCAATACCTTTACGAATCAAAACCTTTTCAAAGAATTTCATAACGTGGCGAATGATGAGAATGCAAAATGTTATATTTTTCTCCATTAATATTTAGTCCTTTATACTTATTTGATGCCTAAATGTACTCATTATTCTTATATTTTGCTTTAGGATGCAAATGGAGGTGTTGTGTGCAAAACAAAGCTAATGAGTGATTTTGGACAGTTTTGACAATGCGAACTCCTCCGAACTCCAATTGAGATGATTCAAGATGCTATGGAATGCCAAGAAAAAGATCTACAACTTTTATGTTTTGAGTTTTGAGAGATTATTGCTAAATCAAGAAGTTTCTAGATCTGAGTTGCAGGAGAAGTGCTCATATTTGATGCTAAATGGATGAAGAATCAAGCAGAAGGGCATTGTGGTAAATTTAATGAAATCAGGAATTCGTCGGAACATATCCAATATTGGGCTCATATTGTCCGGAATGAAAAATGGTGCAACTTTAATTCTTGGTTCGAATCCAACAGAAGCCCGAGTGAGAAGATATGGTCAATAAGAAGATTTTGACTAAGTTAGAATTTAATTGATTTTTTTATTATTTACCATCTCCAATCCCACGCCACTTCAATTCTTTCCCATCTCACATCCGTACTTTTCCCATAATATCTCTCCAACGATTCTTTCTATCTCTTAATTCTTTTAAGATTCTCTTTCCATCTTTCCTCATCTAAACCAATCATCTTTATCTCCTTTTCCAACTCCAACGCCACCTCAACTTATTTCTCTCCTCTTTCTGCCATACATGCCATCTATAAATAACTCACTCCACATACAAAGCCGAGACCTCCCCCATTGCATTTTTTTTCTTTCTCTCTCTTTCTTTCTTTTTTCTACTCTTTTCTTTGCAAGTTAGTATGGCCCTGCGTGGCTAATTTTATGTAATTGGTTGAAGAAGACTGAAGCCTCGGAATAATTACTGTGAGATCTAATTTATTTTTATTATTCAATTAATGCTTTGAATATGGGTTGTTCTTCTGTGCTTAATTTGTTATCATGATTGTTTCGTTTAATTGCCAGGATGCATACTAGTTAATTTTTCGTTGCAATCTACTGCTAAATTAGAAATCAAATCCGTAATTGTTTGATCCCTCTAATTTGCGAAGCAACTAATATTTAATAATTTGCTACTTTGGAAATTATTAGATATTAGGGAGAACACCTGGCTAAATTAAATGCAACCACGTGTGCTTGTGTTGTTTAGATTCATCAATCTCTCAAGATCTTAATGCTGTTACTAGATTAAATCTTTGGCACTTGTCTTGGATTATTTAGTAATTAGGGATAATTAGAGCGCGTGTTTTCTAATTAACTAATTAAGGAGGTAGGAATTTAATTTCAATGATGAATATTCAAAGTATTAGTTGATTTATTTTTGCATCAATGATCAGTTTTTAATTTCCAATGGTGGATGTTAACTTTGGCCAATGCTTGTTAATTTGATTGAATTCGTTACTTTATTGTTCATTATTTGTTTTTATTCATTTTTGCTTTCATTATAATTAAACCCCCCCACCCCATCTTTGATCACATAGCATAAAATTTGGCTAAACACTCTCTGAGGGAATGATCCTTACTCGCACTACTACATATATTTTTAGGAGTAAAGGTTTTATTATATTTGGGTGTCTGCGACAGCACGACCAGCGAACCACTCATAACTTCCACAAAACCTTTCATGAGAAAACATACACATTTTCTAAACTGGAATGGTATCAAGATCTAGGGTTGAATGGCTTTCCAAGGTTTGTCTCGATGGGCTTTTAGCGAATTGTCAATTTTTGAATGAGATTTGGTGCCTCTGAAGTCATCCGATATTTGAACCTCTGAGAGCATATCAAGACTAGGGGAGAATGTTTCGTCTAAGACTAGGATCCTTGCACTCATCAATTCCCCCCAATATGGAGATTCTGATTACATATCGGTTGGCTGAATTCATTGATTCGATATCCCCTATCTTATCCAACTTAAAGTTATATAATTGTATTGACCAATGAATTCTACGTTCTAAGAGCTTTCCAATGATATGTAGAACTCCAAAATTGGATGTACGGATCAAAAGTTGCGGCAGTTCAAAAATTTGCCCAAAATCTGCTAAGTGTCTGCCAAGAGTTCGAACTCTCAGAACCAGATTCGAACTCTCGGGACCAGGAAATTCCAAGCCAAAAACCCGAGAGGCCAAGAGTTCGAACTCTTAGAACCAGAGTTCGAACTCTCAATGCAGTCCAAGCCAAAAACCAAAGAGGCCAAGAGTTTGAACTCTTGGAAACAGAGTTCGAACTCTCAGGCACAGAAATTCCGGGCATTGTCTGGGAAGGTCTATTTCATGTTTCTCAACTCAAAAATACTTGTAAAACTTCAAATCCACATAAACTAACATTGAGAAATGAAACTAAAATCAATCTACTCATTCATGCAAAGAAAACCATACCATAACCAAATAATTTGGAAATCAATATAAGTCAAAACATTGCATGTCCAAAGTATGAAATCAAAACTAGGATTTCCCTAGATATTTAGCATGCACATTCATAGCTGATTCATTCACTTGCATTACCAGAGGCTCCATGCTCTCTATAATTCATCCTTCTAACATTTCAAATCCAAAACCCATCATTCTTAAATAAAATAGTCATTTTCCACCCAATCCAAAAAAAAATCATTTTCAAGAAGTAGAATGAAGAATTGAACAAGAACTTCATAAAAGCTGAGATAAGAATCCCTAAAATAACATCTAAAATGTGACATGCAATGTACATGTTTGATGCTATTAACAATATTGGTTAATGAACAAGATAGATCAACCATGTACAAGATAGAAAAACATGATTTATTAATAAAATACCCAAAATCAGTAACATGCACAAATATAAGCTATGTCAGTCACTTGCCTTTCCCTCTAGCACTCTAAGATCACTCTCTAATCTCACCAATAAGACCTTAGCACACCTATAGAACAAAACCCCAAAGAAAACAAACAAAAATGGCTCAAAAATAGGAAAATAAACAAAGAAGATGAACTAGGTCTTGCATGCTGAATTCATGAAGTTATTTGAGGTCTAAAACAACATACTAAGAGATGGGAGAAAGAGGCTTCCTCTAGGATAGCCCTACCGTAACTCTAATGGCTGATGGAGAGGTTGTTGGTGACGAAATGACAAGAGGATGGTGCCAAAAGGAAGCTCTCAAAGCATGGAGGGGACTGGTGCTGGTCACTCTTCATTTGGGCAAAGATTTCCTTGAGTTCTAGAGGAAGAAAGGAAGAATACAAGAGAAGAAGGGCTCAGCTGGAAGTTCTGCATCAAGTCTCCTTTGGGAAAGAAGATGGAGAGAAAAGAAAGAAAATGGGCTTAAGTAAGTTGATGATGATGGGGCCCACAACTTAAAACTCTTCATGGGCTCAGAACTGGGCTTTTTGGGCCTCGGATGGACTTGACGAAGAAGACTAAAATGATCCTCATAAAATATAGTTTTCAAAAAGTATATTTTTGACATGGTTATGAAATCTCAAAATTTGGGCTCAGATTTCAATGTGAAAATGTTGTTTTGCCCCTATGGCTGAAAAATTGATTTTCTAGGCTTCAAATGGGATCGGTGTGAACACCAAAGTTATTGGGGCTAATTTGACCTATCAAAATAAATAAAAGTTGGAAATTTTCAAAAATCAAGAACATTCCCCCCACGCTGAATATGCAACCCAAGGCGTCCCTAGGCTGCCAGACTAGGTCCAATGGCTCTCAAAATCCCCCAAAGCTATGAAAAACTATTGTAATCTACAAACTAACTCAATTAGGCTCAAAACTCACTTAAAGCATTAACCCACAGCTAAAAACACACTAATCACAAAACTCAAGGGTCGGGGTATGACAGGTGGTGTGAGACATGTTCTCGCACTCAAGAAGAACTTGATGTCCTTAGGCACACTAGAATCGAAAGGATGTTCATTCTGTGAAAAGGATAGTTTGCTTCAAGTGAATAAATGATTTCTGGTATTACTGAAAGGTATCAGAGTGGAAAACAACCTTTACAAATTGATGAAAAACACAGTTGTAGGTGGAGCGGCGGTCTCCACGAAAGACAAAAACAACATTGATGAATCTCAGTTATGGCATCTGCGGCTAGGGCATATGAGTGAGAAGGGCATGTTAGAACTTCATAAAAGACAATTGTTGAAGGGTGTGAAAACATGCAAGCTGGATTTTTGCAAATTCTGTGTTTATGGCAAGCAGACGAAAGTGTCTTTTAAAATTGCAAGATATGATTGTAGAAGTAAAGGCATTCTTGACTACATTTACTCAGATGTCTGGGGGCCATCCTCGGTTAAGTCAAAAGGAGGAGCTGAATACTTTGTGACTTTTATTGACAACTTTTCAAGGAAAGTTTGGATTTACTTCATAAAACACAAGTCTTAGGTCTTCGACAAGTTCAAAGAGAGGAAGGCAGAAGTTGAAAATCAAATAGGAAGAAAAGTCAAGTATTTGAGATCAGATAATGGGGGTGAATACAAAAATCACAGGTTTCTACAATTCTGAAAGGATAAAGGCATCACGAGACACTTTACAGTTCCAAAACAAAGACTCCTCAGCAAAACGGAATTTCAAAAAGAATGAACAAGACTCTTTTGGAAAGAGTAAGGAGCATGAGACTTCATGCAATGTTGACTAAAAGCTTTTGGGCATAAGCGGTTAATCACGCATGCTATATGGTTAATCGGTCACCATTAGCAACGTTGGACTGCAAAGTTACGGAAGAAGTGTGGACAGGTAAAGAAGTTGATTATTCCACACTCAAGTTATTCGGATGTCCAGCATACGTACACATTCCCAGTGATAAGAGATCCAAGCTAAATTCCAAGTCACTCAAATGCATGGAGTGAAAGGGTACAAGCTATGGGATCCAGTAAATAGGAAAAAGATCATCAGCAGAGATGTAGTGTTTGATGAGAAGTCTATGCTGAACAGGGAATAAGATAGTGAAGTCAAAGGGCACAGTGTTGAAAAGGCAATCGTTGAAATAATTCCTCTTACAGACAATAAAGACAGGAACAAGATAGTGAAGTCAAAGGGCACAGTGTTGAAAAGGCAATCGTTGAAATAATTCCTCTTATAGACAATAAAGACAAGAAACCAGTGCAGAGTCACACAGGGGCCAGTACATCTGGTGGAGAGGAAGAAGTTAAGGTTCAGTAGGAACCCATAAGTCTAGCACATGGAAGAGCAAAGAGAAACATCAAGCTACCTGAAAGGTTTGGATGCGGGATGAGGATAAAGTCCATTTTGCTCTTATCATTAACAGTGGTGATCCAACCACACGCCAAGAAGCTATAAAAAGCAGTGAAAGGGAAGGTTGGATGGGTGCTATGATGGATGAGATGGAATCTCTCGAAAAAAACTACGTCTGGGAGTTAGTTCCAAAATCCAAAGGACAAAAAATCGGTTAGCTGCAAATGGGTGTTTCGAAAAAAGGAAGTACTATATGAAAATCAGACACCATGGTTAAAGACATGTCTAGTAGCAAAGGGGTACTCACAGAAAGAAGGGGTTGACTATGATGAGATCTTTTCCCCAGTTGTGAAGCACACATCTATCAGGATGTTATTGGCATTGGTAGCACAGTTCAATATGGAGCTTGAATAGTTAGATGTAAAGATAGCTTTCCTTCATGAAGACTTGGAGGAAACAATTTACATGGAGCAAACTGAAGGATTTAGAGAAGCCGGAAAAGAAGACTGTCTGCAAAATGAACAGATCATTGTACGGGCTAAAACAATCACCAAGACAATGGTACAAGTGCTTTGACTCCTACATGTTGTAAATTGGCTACTATTGATGTGAGTATGATCATTGTGTTTATTTCAAAGTGCATGATGATAATTTATTTATTATGTTGCTACTTTATGTGGATAATATGCTAATTGCATGTAAGAACATGTGAAAAGTAGAAGAACTGAAATCTCAACTGGGAAAGGAGTTTGACATGAAAGACCTTGGGGCAGCCACAAAAATGTCGGGCATGGAAATAAGGAGGGACATAAAGGTTGGAAAGCTGTGGTTATCACAAAAGAAATACATCTCAAAGGTACTTGAGAAGTTTAACATACAAAATGCCAAGCCCGTGTCTACTCGCAGGTCACTTCAGTTAAAGTGCCAGTCATTGTCCAAGTATGGACGATGAAATTGAAGAAATGTCCAAGATACTGTGTGCTAAAGCATGGGATGTTTGATGTATGCCATGGTTTGCACAAGACCAAATATTACTCCAACAATCGGTGTGGTGAGTAAGTACATGGCGAATCCAGGGAAAGAGCATTGGAATGCAATAAAGTGGATTCTGAGATACTTGAAAGGCACCAAAGACTGGGGATTACTATTTGATAGAAAACATAGGTTAAAAAGTGTAGTGGGGTATGTAGATTCTGATTTTGCAGGGGATCTGGACAAAAGAAGATCCCCTACAGGCTATGTTTTTGCATACTAGGGAGTGGACCGATAAGCTGGAGATCGGTGCTTCAGTCTAAAATAGCATTATCCACCATACAGACATAATACATGGCACTTACAGAGGCTTCTAAGGAAGCAATCTAGTTGAGATGTTTGGTAAATGAAATTGGGATTAAGCAAGAATCAATTTTGATACACTGTGACAGTCAAAGCGCCATATGTTTAGCGAAGAATCAGGTATATCAAGATTGGGTTGCTACAGGTGAGATCTCTGTTGAGAAGATTCACACATATGAGAATGCAGCTGATATACTCACAAAGCCAGTCACTACGGAGAAGTTCAGGCATTGCCTGGACTTGCTCAATCTCTCCTCTTTTAGAGATTGGAGGTGCACCTCATCATCGGTGAGGTGCAGATATGGTGGGAGGGCTTTCTCATACGATACAGGTGTTATAAACATGGCACAACAATTCTTCAAAAGGTCAGACATCTTTTGCCAAGCTGGAGATTGTTGGATTTGGCTCAAAAGGTCAATTGGGCCTTGCTGAGTGGTTTACATGAAGCCCAATTAAAGTAGGGCTAGTTCTTTATATATACTCTCTAGGGTTATTCTTTGTAAGTAACAAGAAAGAAAGCAAGCAAGGGAAACAAGAGAGCATTGTAAGGGAAGAGGCTCTGAGAGCAACATTGAGACCTATTGGGAGAGAGAGAGAGTAGGCTAAGTATTAGAGGAACTGATTCCTTGTAACGAGTTGCCCAATTTCCTACATAGTGAAAGCGAGCGGAATGCGCATAGCCCCGTGGACGTAGGCAATTGCCGAACCATGTAAATCTCTTATTTTATGTGTGCTTGTGGCTGATTGCGCGTGACTTTACCCTAGTTAATTTCGTAACAGAGGTGTCCTACACCACCATTCCTAACATGGCTTGTAATATTGAGTTTCTTCCCAATGATGAAAAGTCATTCTCTCCTCTTTCTATGTGGGACCTTCCCCCTCGTAGACCTTGTTGAGGTGGAAGTCGGCTGCGAATACGAGCTGGCATCACATCCTACTACTCGGCGACTCAATCAACAACATACTCCAAGTCATTGGGTTCCACAACTCCGGCTTCAATTCCATTTCATCTGGCGCAAGAACGTGCTTATGGAGCATCCTCGTGTTCGAGTTTTCGATCTCACCCACAGAAGCAAAGTCCTTGCCATGCCATTGTCAATATTAATAGAGTATTAGATATGTTTATTTGTCCTTTGCAAGAGAATTATGCCGGCAAGAGAGAAGAAGTTACAAAGAGGGAGTGAGAGACACTGAGAGTTCTTTCCAAGAGAATCACGTCATTCAAGAGATATGTAGTTACAGAGAGGGAGTGAGAGACATTGAGAAGGTCTCCTTACTTTTAAAAGGGCAAAATTGGAATAAGACAATTTATTAAGAGAGCTGCTAAATCCACACCCCTTGTTTATTTTCCCACTCCCCATTTTTTAAAGATGCACACTAAAAATTGGTCTATGCACACTAAAGTTTTTTTTTTTTACCAAAATACCCATGTAGGAAATTACCTAAAAAGGCATCTATAAAACTCTCTACATCCTCAACTTCTTTTTACAACCCCACCCCCGCCACCACCGCCCCCTCTAATAGTACCGCAAGAGGGGGAGATGGAGAGAGAAAGACCGGGAGATGGGGAATGGGAGAGAGAAAGAGGGATAGAGGATGGGAGCGGGCAAGGAGAGGGAGACAGAGGGAGAGGGAAAGCAAGCGCAGGCGGCGGCGAGCAGGGAGAAAGAGGAAGAGAGGGAGTGTAGAGTGAGTAGATGCTATGGTATTTTGGGAAAAACAAGGTGTGTATAAAGTAAGTGTGAGGAAAGAGGGAGGGCAATAGACAGGGAGAGGGGGAAAGGGAGAGAGAAAAAGGGAGAGAGGGTGGGAGGCGAGCTGGGAGAGGGAGAGGAACAAAGGGAGAGAGACAAGGAGAGGGAGGGAAAGGGAGAGAGACCAGGAGAGGGAGAGCGGGCGCGAGCAGAGGCGAGCAGGGAGAGAGAGGAAGAGAGAGGGAGTGTAGAGTGATTAGAAGCAAAACAGGGTGTATAGAGTAAGTGTGAGGAGTGTAGAGATTGCCAGTGTGGAAAAATCAAATACCAGTATGTATTTAGCCTCTCTATTTTTCTAAAATATTACCAATATACCCCTATAGAAAATCCCCAAGCTGCCCCTCCCTCTCTATACTTGAAATCCTCACACTTGAATGGTGTGTAGAGAGAAGGGGTGTACAAAAGCAATTATGGGTGTGGATGTAGTGGCTCTCTTTATTAACTCGAAAGAAATTTCGAGAGAGAGGTGAAGTCCGTTTCAAATTTCAAAATGACATGGCGATCTATTACTGGTTGAGTCGGGTCGTTGCACTATATTATAGTCAGCGACGCTTCACCAAAGCCTCCCCATACATATGAATCAATTTTAAGAACATCCAGGTTCTTTCTATGCATCAAATGGCCTAGCCTGTATTTACCAAAAACAAATGCCTAGCCAGCCTGTAGGGGGCAACTGGAAGCATAAACATCATGGGAAGTAGAATGCTTGGTAGGTCTACCATGTGACCTATTTCTATGTAAATAAAATAAAATAATAATAATAAAATACTTCACTCGGGAGAGATACTCTTTGGAAGGCCTCAAAGTTGTCAGAATCCTAATAGCAAGTTAGAGTTGGGCAGATGCCAAATATGGATGGTCAGACCAAGTATCTACTAAACTAAAATGATTTTTAAAAGTTGGGTGGGTCCTAATTTATGACTAGTAAATGTGAGGGATTTAGATTGATCATACGATGGGCCAGTAGGGCCTCACAGTCCATGCGATTCCATGCTTTGTTTGTAGACATGTTATTACCAAGCTGAAGGAAGTTTTAGCTCAAACCGAGCCCCTCAACAAGCCAAAATTGAGCTAGGTAGTGCCTAACTTGCTTGACGTAGGGAAAATTTTAGCCAAGCTGAGTAGTTTTCAATCTAAATTGGGTTGTTTGCATCCATTCTAACCATGGGTTTATTTTAAAAGAAAAACTAGGTCTTGCTTGCAAGAAAAAAAAAAGTCGTTAGTTGCATACCTCCATTACATCATTTCACAAGGTACGTACATAAGTATTTTATAAGAAAGAAAATCATAAAAGTATACTATTAGTTTGACTTTTCAGGTGTTTTTAAGGAGGATAAGGCACATGTTTAAAATAAATATTAAGGATGTAGCTCAGATGGTAGAGCGTTCGCTTAGCATGTGAGAGGTATGTGGATCGATACCCGCATCTCCACTCTATTTACTTTTTTTTTTTTTTGTTTGCTCTTGTTGTCAAACTTATGGGTCGTTTGTCTTTTACGCGTGAGATATGTACATACAATTTACATATGTAAAAGATGAATATTCAAATTTTAAGTATGTAACATTTACACATGTGTTTCCTTTTACAATGTTTGTCTAATAACACTATTTTCGCATTATTTACACATGTGATTTATTTTTCTATGTTTGTTTCAATAATATGTGTATATATAATAATTTTGTAAATAATACTTATTAATCATTAAATTATATTCTACTATAATAATATGCAAAGAAGATAAAAAAAAAGTCTGATTCATATCAAAGTTTTCATTTGCATTTTAGATCCTTAAAAAAGAAAATATTTTTCAACATGAAATATACTTTTCAAAAATAGATATTTCTATCAATGATCACCTTTAAAAAAACACATTCCAACATGTTTGGTTAAGGAAATAAGAGTTTATAGTCGGATGCATGGTTAAGAAAAATAGGATTATTATTAATTAATATTTATTTTAATATTATCTTAATTCATTATTTGATTTACATAAAACTTAATCCATGCATCTCACCGGTTTTATGCTCATATTAATCAATTATAGCAAGTTCTTAAAATGAGTATTTTATTGCTAAGTCCAATTATATTAAAAGTATCACAAAATTTATTATGGTTAGATAAAATTGCTTTTATACATTATTTTTGAATGATACCATAGTGCTATATAAAATATATTATTCCTTTTCTCTTACATTCATTTATATATATTTAAATATCCTTAAAGTAATACAATAATAAATAATTTTAGAAAAGTCATTGAGATATTGAAAGAAATCTAATAGGAGAAGAGAAGATAGAGAATCAAATTCTGAAAGAATAAACCTACAAAGTAAATAGATTTTATAAAGTTTTTTTTATTTTTTATTTTTTTTATAGCAAGGCAAGAGATATAAATAGAGAGGTTACCTTCATAAAAGGGGATGATATGCAGTGATGGTTTTCATTCATAGGTTTCATCCCAACAAGTGATAGTGAGTCAGGTCCAGGTGATCCGGACCAAGCCCAAGTGACCCATTCCAGGATGATGGGTCAGGCCAAAGTAACTCGATCCGTGATCTGTTTAGTCCGTTGAGATCCGAGGCTTGCTTCACGAAGCCTCGCCATGTCAAGGATACCACGTCTCTTCGGAAGAAGTCCTCTCCTTACCCGCTTTTACCAATTCCTGCGGAGAAGATCTCACGTGCCTCCACCTGCCTCGTCCCTCGAGGGCAACTCTAAGGTTCCAAAGAGACGTTGCATTAAAGTCGTCCACATCTGTTAGGGGAAGACTACAAATAGGAGAGCCCTCTCATCACTTAAGGGGCAATTGATATCTTTCCATTTTTCTTCTCTTGTATTCTCCTAGCCTGTAATCCCTACTCATTGGAGAAGTAAAATACCACAGGCAATCTCTGTCTTTCTGAAGTGGACGTAGGTCATTTTGACCGAACCACTATAATCCCTTCTCTCTCCTCTTTAATTATTGAAATGTTGCATTTAGCATTTATTACTCGACCGGTGGTGTCCGAAACCAATTTTGGCATCGTCAATTATTATTTTGTAAATACATTGAAGGGGGGTTCCGAACCCATAACCTCTTTGATGGAAATGCCTTTTTATTATTATTTTTCTAAATGAGTTAGAGGGGGTTTTCGAACCCAGAACTTCTTCGACGGAAACGGCCCCAAAACCAAACCATCCGCCTCCAACGAGTATTCTTTGAAATCACATGTGCTTTGATATTCTCTTTTCCCACCTGAACAGGTGTTCAAATCTTGGTATGAAAATGAGCTCATTTTCACACAATTTACCCATCTGATTTACACACAAGATGCGTAAATACTTGTAGACAAACATTACTGATGTGTAAATATTACGCATATTCACCCTTTACAAATGTAAATGGGTATAGACAAACGAACCCTTAGTAAATTTATACATGGATGACATGAAAGTTAAGGAGGTTGATTAATTTCATTTTTCAAATGTATATAAATCTTTATATTCTTCAAAAATAAATTTATGAAATCTGAAATTCATTATTAAAAGAACAAATTAAAAGACAGATCTAGTGTCATCTTTCAAATAATTGCATAACCTTCTCCATTTTTCAAGATATTTAAATTTAGTTAATATTTGTTTTCATTGCTAGCTCTTCTACTCTCTCCTTTTCATTTATATGAAGTTTATCTGTTTTTATCATCAAATATTAAACCAATCAATGATTTTGAACTTCTATCCGCTGCTTACATTCATATATGTTGGATGTTTTCCAAAATATTAGTATATTTGTAAATACAAAATTACAAGTTAGTATGGAAAAAAGATACCTAGATACTTGACTTAAAAAAAGTACAGCAAAAAGATGCTTACATGAAAAAAAAAAAAAACTGATCCATTTTTCTCTATAAAACAAAAGCATTGGATAGTCACTCTAACATGTTGATAAAAGGTGCAAGAAATTTTACATGACAAAAAGAATTAATGTTATCTAATTATAATAATGGAAAAGAATGCTGATTTTTTAATAGAAGTTTTTCGAACATCCTGATCTCACATGATTTGGATCTTAGCGAAGATGAAGGAGACTCCAAGTATATTTTGTCCGTTGATGGAGTACGGTAAAAAAGTCAGAAAAAAAAAAGTACTATAAAAAAACAAAAGAAAGAAAATGAATAAAAGAAAAGAAAAGGGGCAGAGTAAATATGCTTATTTCGTGCAATGATGTTGCCAAGGAAGCACTGACAGAGGAGGGCTCGATCGTACGTGGCGATGTTGAAGAGGAAGTGCCGGCCATGGAAGACTAGATCATATAGAACTCATCTAAATTGCCATCAGCAATCAAGCCTGCAAAAATCTCATTCTCATTATAAGATTCCCATTCCAATCAAAACAATCGAAAAAATCAACATCTAAAATGCAAAGAATCAAGCTTACAAAGATATTTTCTCATGTACTCTTATCAAGCCGCCTCATGCTAGATCTTCAATTTAGATAAAAGCGGTATTTTTGCAAGCCACTGTAATTAATAGCATAAAAAAAAAGATTCATATTTTCTATCTTCTAATTTTACCAAGTACCTAGGTGTTCCTATTTTCCTAGGGAGCCCCTAAAAGGGCCCACTTTTCCTTCTTAATGGACATCATCAGAAAAAGACTTGGCAGTTGGAAGAATAGATTGCTTTCTTTTGCTGATAGGCTTATCCTTGTAAAGCATGTGTTTAGTTCCATTCCCCTCCACTTGATGATGATCTTTCTAATGCCTTCTAAAGTGGTCACAGACATTGATCAGCTTATCAGAGCTTTCCTTTGGGCTGGTGGTGGGAGCAATAAGAAAATTAAGGTCAGTAAGAAAATTGTTTGCCTGCCAAAAGGGAGGGAGGTCTCGGGCTGCGTCGGTTGGCTGAAGTCAATAAAGCTTGTATGTTAAAGCTAGCATGGCACGCAAAAACTTCTTCATCAATTTGGGCAACTTGGTTCCGTAACATGTACTTCAAGTACACTTCTTTATGGGATTATAATACCACAAAGTTGGGCTCTTGCATTTGAAAATTTATAAGGAAGCTCGACCCTTTCCTTAGGATTAACTGTCAGTGGAAAATTGGTAATGGGTCTTGTAGTAGTTTGTGGTACGATAAGTGGTTAGAGGACACAATTATTGCAAAAAAGTTTCCTCATCTCCCCTATGGCTAGAGTCTCTCACATCATCGCCGGAAACAATTGGAATTTCCCCTAAGACCTTCCCGCTGAAGTTGCAAGTTTCCTCTCTAAGGCCAGGACAATCTAGATCAATGCCTTTGTTCCTGATACTATTATGTGGTCCTCCTCCCGCACTGACGAGCTTCCCTTGAGAGGTGCTTGGGATATAGTATGCTGCAGATCAAATATCAAGCCTTGGGCGCACTTAATTTGGCATTCCCTCATGAGTCTTAGACTCTCTAGCTTCTCTTGGAGAGTCTTATATAGAAGAATCACAACCAATGATTGGGCGAGAAAAATTGTTACGACCCGGGCTCGAGATCCGATGAACCCCCAGATCGCGATCACGTACTTACTCCCGTAAACCCCGAATTAACCGAAGTTAACACGGAGTCCACAAGGGATAAACATACATCATCATGTTAAATATACAAATTGCGGAAAAACTTATATATTTACATCAACCATCCATTTGTGTAAAGTCCCATTTAAAATTGAGGTTCTTATACATGAAATGTTTTGTCAACCATTGTATATTCAAATACAATAAATACAAGGTGACCAAAAATCGAATTCCCAAAATAATTTCTCTAAAAAAGAATCTGAACATCCCAAAAGAATTCCCCCAAAATGAATCTCCATTTCATGACGCACTCGGATACTCGTATCAATTGATATCCCGTCTATTTCATTCTATCAAATCTCCTAGAGGAACCGGAGCGGTCTCCTCCACTGGCGATGGGGCCGCTGCAGGGCCGGCATGGGCAAGTGGGCCTGTAATGCCATCAATAACACAAATGAACACGACGGTTCAACAATGTATGTAAAGTTCTATGATATAACATGTTAGTGCATGTAATTCCATAATGATAACATTAGAGTCAATTCGTACGCACAAACAATTGGCATTTACAATAGCATTCATTTTCATTACTTTTCATTCATTTACCATCTTTTTTCAAAGGAAGGATTCATCATCCAAATGGAACGAATAATATAGTCATAATCTTTCAATGACAATCATTCAATATTGTGGGACTTACTAGTGCCCAGGCCAGGGGCAACTAGCATTACCACGGAGCTCCGTAACGCCCTCAAATCTATCTACTGCAGTAGGAATAATCATTCATTTAATGAAATAGCTATGTAGTGCCAAACTCAAAGGGTCAATACCTTTCATACATTTCTAGGTTCAAAACAATTGAAAAGAACAAACATTATTCTAGTCCCTCTAGACATTCATTAGAGTTCGACATTACTACTTACAATGTAAACATATTCACAATTCAATGAGAGAATTAAGATAATTAGTAATTCCACTCATTTCTTCTTCATTTCCCACCAACCATTCAAGTGTAACCATTGATTATCTAATGTACGTGCTATTCTTGATGGATACCACATTTAGATAATAAGTACATTAGAGTCCCCGAAATTATCACTCATTGAGGCTTAGTCTATAATTCATTGGACACTCAACACTTCGTTAAGTTTATGGTTCAATCAATTAAAATCTCCTTTATTATTCATTGATTCAATTAGGTTCTAGTCACTCTATAATTAATACTAAAACTAATTTAGAAAGTGATTCCTTTCATAGGAAACGCTTACATTCATAGGAAACATTCACAATTGAATGAAAATCTGAAATCTAAGTCCAACCGAGCTCAAAGGGACTGCCTGGACAGAGCCCAGACTCGCTCGAGCGGACATAGGTTCACTCGAGCGGACCACATCCAGAGAGCAAGTCACTCGAACGGACTTATGTTCATTCGAACGGACACAAACAAAGAGCAGTTCGCTTGAGCGGACTTTGTTCGCTCGAGTAAACGCTCCAGAAATCCAGTTTCGGGATTTCTGAGCATTTTCTTCCTTCACTCCAAATTACTCCAAAATCATCCAAACCTACAAATTATAAATCATGGAACCTCCTGTTCCTATCCTTAATCATCATTCCTCATACATACAACACTTCTAATCCATCATTTAATCCACAACAATCAAATCTAATCTACAATGGAAATCACATAAAAACTTCTAAAACAATAGAATGTATATGGCATTGACATTAATCACATAGGATGTCACGTCCCCCGAACCCGATTAAAGGATAACCGGATCCGGAGAGTGGATTTTAGGACTAATTAAAATTTTTATCCTTTGGGCCCACGGATCGTAAGTCCACGGTGAGGATATAATATTTCAAGCCTCATGTAATACAATAAACATTGAGTTCATATAACTCTAGGCATATGAAATATCAGTCAATGATTAATAACTTCTTGTTAAGTTTAAAGTTGCATAAATAGAATAATCAAAACTAAGGAGATAAGTCAATTTATTACATTGGCTATCCCAAATAACAAGGTCAATAAAAGAAAAACAGAGTAAATGAAATGAAAGTTCCAACGAGGGGAAAAAGTGAATAAAATAATATATCTAGTGAATCCCAATGTATCTCTCTCGTGCCAGGAAGTGATGACGCTACTCTACGTCATCGGCACGCCACTCTCGTGCCTCCTCTGCTGGTTGGAGATCCTCTGGGATCTCCTCACCGGCCTGCTCCTCATATTAGTAGTAACCACCTGAAGTGTCTGCACACCAAGGAACAGAGTCAACGACATGTTGAGCAATAGATAAGCAACGCATAATAAACATGGCATGCATCAAATGTAGAATAATGACAAGTACATGATTATCTGAATACAAGGTAAGCGAAGTTAGGCATAAAGCGAGAATAATAATCCATAGAAACAATAACAAGAATCCTAGCAACCATCTAACAACAACCACTATCCATGCAATGCAAAACAAGAACAAGAGGGAGACTCCTAGGATGTCCAAGCCACCTCCCGGGATACCAACAACAATCCAAGCAAGACTACTGATACCAAAATCCAGCTCCAGTAGGATCCGAGTGTCTTGGGAATAGTAGCACGGTCCAAGCCCGCTCCCAACTATTCAACGCCATGGACGCCGTCCAAAGCCGACTGCCCACCCCGACAACCAAGTAACCAGTTTGTCATTAAAACCCTAAATTGCAGATCGATGACCATGATATGCAAACAATAATAGAGTGGTTCTGACACAAGGACAAACAAGACAAGCAAGTCTGGCTAGTTCCATGTACAAGACAAGATCTTGGGGATTATCTCATCCAAGATAATACAAGACAAACAAACCACGTGATAATCCACTTTCATTGCTAGCCAGTCTTGTTTATCAATACAAGACACATGGTTCCTAAGGTACACTCTAAGTCCGGTCCAAGTCCTAAATTCTATAAGAATTTATGTTTCATATATAATTAAGTATTTTATGTCAAGAGAATGTATAAGGAATAGTAACAACGGATACAAGTCACAAGTCAAGGAAGAACTACAATCCAAGCCTAGGCAAGTGGTGTCATCCCTATATCCAACATGTTCTATCAGAGTACATGTGGAAATTGAACTAATGATGCTTCTAGAGAAATCCCTTGGTGTACAATCATGTTAAGCATCTATTGAGACAATCCATACGCATTCGGTTAGACCATGCATAATACACGAATACCTAGACAACCCATCGAAGAACACCAAGCCACGTGCTTCGATTTTAATCTCCATTAATGGTCAAGTGAGAGTAAATTCATGGTTTCCAACATCTAAGGCCCAAACCAAAGTTAAACAATCTTATTTCCAATAAAACATGAGCTGGATCAATAATCCAAGTATTTACCTCACTTTCCAATCTTTGATCGTAGTGAAAGTAAAATCATTGGATTCTACGTCTCGAGGGCTTTCCAACAGTATACTATACATAGAAATCCAACGGGCGGATTAAAATTTACAAGTCTCCGAAGTTTCAGTAACCATGCACCCTCCGATCGATCGTACCGAAGGTGCGATCGATCGGCATTGAACACCTCTCAGTTAGTGCACAGTGCGATCGATCGGATTGTGCGACCGATCGATCGGCACTGGGCACCTCCCAGTTAGCTGAGAGTTTTCACAGAGCGATCGATCGGACTGTAAACGCTCACAGTTAATTGGGAACTGTTCACTGTCCGATCGATCGCACAGGGCGACCGATCGATCGGACAGTGAACCTGTAGCCCGAAAATGGGTTTCTGCCCTCTTCCTCCTCAGGCCATTCCAAGACCAAACCTGCAGAGCCTCCGTGCTCTCAATTCATCACATTCATCCATTCCATTCCATTGAATCAAATTAAACAAATTCTAATCAACCTAATATCATCAATTTATCCAAAAACCTAACTTAGCATATAATTTCCAATTAAAATCAGAAAGGCTCGGAATTAATGGGATATCTATCAAGAATCATAGCCAAATCAATAAGAACAATACAAACATATGTATTATGAAATGCATATCTACTTGCCTCAACCAAAAAGAAGATAGGAATTGGGTGAAACTTGAGGAGAAGTCTTTCTATCCCGAAAACCACAATCTAACCCAACCAAACACAACCTAAAACACCAAGGAGAAGAAAAGAGAGGAAAAGATCTATATCAAACCTAAATCTAACCAAAAGAAAAGATGATTGAAAGATGAGATTGTGAGAAGTCTTACCAAATTGGTACCAGAAGAAAGAGAAGATCGCGAGGAAGAAGTTTAACGGATCGGATCTTCAAGTAGGATCTTCTAGGGTAGAGTTCTGGCTTGAGAAAGGAAGAAAAGAAAATTGGATTGCTGTTATCTCTTTCGTTGCGGAGAAAGAATAAGAGATTAGGATTAATCTCGTTTATGAAGAAGATAGAGATAAAAAGACTGATTTGCCCATTTATTGGGTCTGGTGAAGAATGGACCACTTGAAGGATTTCCGATCGCCGGATCGCAATGAGTCAAGAGACAAAAATGATCAGCGCGACGAAACCTTTCCAACGAATCCAAAAATCACGGCGTTTGGAATATTTCAGAAAAACACTCAATTTTTCCTAAATTGCAAACTACCCCCCTACTAGGATCAAATGAACTCAAAATCGTATGAAACTTCGCAGACACTAATCTAATGTTAAAAGAAACTCGCTCATGATCTAAACCCACTTAAATATCGAAAATACAATTAAATAAATAATAACAAATTAAATGGGTCAACGGGTCGGGTTTTGGGCCCAACTGACCCAATAAGGTCACGTACCTTACATAGGACTATGTATACTTGCCTCTCTTGAAGCTTCTTGGACAAAATCACTCTTTCTAAGCTTGATTAGAGGTCAAACCCCTTTTTTAATCAAACCCTATTTTCCATTAAAACAAGAAAATGGACATTTATGAGCCATTAATGCTAGTAACCACCTCTACACATTTAATGGAACTTGGAAATCCTATAAAATGTCTAAGATAGTTACTTTTAGTTCAAAGGGAGAAGGTTGGGTCCTTTCCAAAACTCCAAAAGTTCTAAAAATGGAGAATGAGGTGAGGTAGAAGATGAAGAAGGTGGAGTTCTTCTTCAAAATCACTAGAGTTCTCCAAAGATCACTCTTGCTCAAGAGAAATGGAAGAAAGAGAGAAAGGAGGAAGATCAAAGTTGTCTAGGGTTTGGAAAAGAGGGAAAGACTCATCTCTTAGCTTATATAAGGCCTTTTTTTGCATTTAAGTCCACTTTCCTACACTCATTTACATTTTAGGTCAAATGAGGAACCACTTGACCTATCTTAAGTCAAAACTAACCGAGCGTATTATGAAAGTTATTGTATTCATCGAGATACACGCGATGGTATCAAAAATTACCGTATTCGACGAAATACGTGGAAATCTATATTTACGAGGAAGTCCTTGTCCTTACTCATTTAAATCAAAACTTCATTCAATGATCTTAATCTCATTCAAATTCATTTCATTATGCTTAATTCAATTAATAGAGACTTGTTTATTTCTTTTTGACCATTAACCAACATTAATTCAATTAATTATACTTAATTAGCATAAATCTTAATTAATTAGCCTTAATCATCATTAATTCGAAAGGGGTGTAACAAAAATTGGTGTTAACCTTTCCTCTGTTTGTTCTCTTTGCAATTCGGATGGTGAATCTATTGGTCACCTTTTTTTCTCTTGCCCCTATGCTATAGAGCTCTGGTTGTGGATTCTCAAGGCCGCTAGTTGCAATTCAACCCGTTTCAACCCATATTACTTATGGTCTTCTATCTACTCTGGTTTTGACAAGCTCGCCAAACAGGGAATGACAATAGTTTCTTCTCCACCATGAATGTCATTTGGGAAATTAGGAATGAAGTTAGATTCTCGAACAAACTTCCCTCTCAACACGTATCTAGAAGGCTTCTTTGGATCCAGCTAAATTCAGCCTTATATCAACTGAAAAAGCCTTTTTATGGTCCTCCTCTTTCCTTTGTCATTTATTTTTTGAGAGATGATCCTCCTCTGTAATTTTTATCCTTTTCTTCCACTTCTTCATTTTGACTCCTTTTAAGTATGTGGAGAGCGGAGCTCCTTTTTTTGTTCTTAGAGTGATTTTGGGGAACTGATCTCTGCTCTTCCCTTCTCTTTTCTTTAATACAATTTGCCTTTTAGGTGAAAAAAAAGCTTACAAAGTTATTATCTCCGTCTTTGCACACATGTGGCCAAACATCATACTTTCTATCAATTTACTTTGTAGTTCCATTTTTTGGGCGGAAAAAATTAAAAATAGACATATCCAATTTATGATAAATACAAAACCCCACATGCCAAGAAACCAAACTTTAACCTTTAATGCAAAACTCGTTTTCTCAATCGAACCTCTAAATTAACATTGAAGAAAAAATCAAACTGATGCAAAAATATCACAATACATGAAACTAATAGAGAAATCACAAAATACCAAACCATTTAGAAAAAAGAAGAAGAAAGAAAGAAAACCAACTTCACCTGTCATGATCCAAGGACTTTATTTAGAAACTAATAAAAACCTAAGATAGGGCATGATTTCCAAAGTAATGGGGGATCTTGCCTGAGATAAGATTGGATGAATCTAAATGAGATAGTAATCAAAGTTAAAAGCCTAATTACTAGGTAATCTTTTCAAATGGAGAAACATTATATGTGATAAGGATGGAAAGAGATTATTTAAGAGAAAATTTTAGGAGGTATGATAAGGACGGGGGGAATTTAATGGATTGACATGTTGCGCTCTAACAAAGAGGGCCACTACTTATATATATATATCGGATTTATTCATGTGAGAACTTCTCATGCATTATATGAGAACTATCATCCCAGCCGTCGAAACTTGGAAATGGATCCTACGGCTGAAGATATTTCCATTTAATGAGGGTTTTTCAAAAGCCCTTCTCCCATTCCCTATTCCAAAGAGAAACGAAGAGGCTACAGGGGAGAGAGACGATATCTTCATCTCCATCGAAGATAAGCAGAGAAACGGCCTGCCCATTTTTTTTTAAGTTTCCTTCTTCCAATCGAAGAGTAGCAGAGAAGCCGGAAGTTCCCCTCCCTTTCCCAACACCGTCTCTCCATCACCGCCTCCACCATCGTCGCCCATCATCTAAGGTGTTTTCTTCCCTTCGTTTGCTCCAGCACCAGATGTTCTCTTCCGTCTCCATTGTCGCCTCCCCCTCCCTCTTTAGTGAAGAGCATAATAGGGCCTGCATTTAGAAGGTATCCATATTCTTTTTACTCTTTTTGAGAAAAAAAAGACTATTAGATTCAAGCCCCTCTCAGTTAATAAATGACTGAAAACCTCTATCACGATCTTTCGAATCGATCCAGAGATTTCCAAACCGGTATTTCCCATCATGATTTTTAAACCCTTTTAGGGTTTAGGGGGTGAGAGACGATCGTTACTGCTGTGAATGGTATTAGCAGGAACAGTTGTTCTCATCATGACCATTATTAACAAGTCAATTTTGATTGAATTGGATTGGTTTTAGCCAGTGGACACATGCATTATGCTTGTGAGGTGTTTGACATAATGCATGTAGTGTGGTGTGTTCCAGATTATACTTTACAACTGCAGTTTCAAGAACAGTAATGCTACAGCTAGTAGTATCTCCAGCGAAATATAAAGTTCAATATGGCCCCAAATCCATGAATTAAGGCTGATTGCCATCATATTGCTTGCTGCAGCAAAAGGCTTAATTGCATTTTGCATTGTTTAAAATGTGTTCAAGAAGAGGATACACAAAGCATGGATAAAGCAATATTAGAATATAATTCCACATACATACAGTTCATGCAAACATACATATAGTTTTAAAAGTAAGTTTTGATGCACATTCACCAGACAAACATACAACTCATGCACCTAAACAAGAAATTGCTTTCTCAACTCATGCACCTAAACAAGAAATTACTTTCTGACTTCTTCATCCCAATTTAATTAGGAGTTAAAGCCAAAAAAACTTTGGAAATGGAGAACATAGTATGTTACATCCAAATGCACCCTTTTAGGGGGTCCTCTTTCTTCAGCTGGCAAAATCCCAGGAAAGGGGGCGGAATGGAGTATTAGACAAATATGCTGGGTAATGTATGATATGGGTAGAAACCCCTTCTGATCTTGATTGTTTCATCTTCATGCCTTCTTCTCTCATTTTCTTAATTTCCTTTGTTGTACCCATTTCACTTATCTATACATTTTTTTTGCATGAGTAATCTCCATTTTTATGAATTTTATTGTCATCCTAATTACCTTTTTGCTTCACTGTTTTGTAGGCCTCAAAGGAATCAGTCGTTCTCATATTTTGGCTATTGGTTGTCATGGTTTTGTATTTTACTATGTGGCTACCTTTTATATGCAAATGGTTCATTGTACAGGGGGTCAAGGTTTGTTCTTTTGTATGATGTAAATGTGCTTAGAATGGTGCTCCATTGAAGTCATTGGATTTAGACGTTTATGGGTTCTTTTTTTTTTTTTATCAATTTCATCATCAGCCATTGAATGGCTGTGTGAAAAATGGTGTAACGAAAACTTGATTTGATTATGAATGTAAAAAATGGGTTTTTTTCAATTTCATTATCAGCTGGTTTGCTTCAGCCAGCTCCCTTTTGGGACTGAATTTAGTGGTCTTGAAGTGTTTGTAAAGGGTATGTCAAGTTTGTTCCAGCTTCTTGTTTCAGGTGCCTTAAAAGTGTCTTGCATGTTTGTAGATAGAAAAATATTCCCCATTTTGCAGGTGGATTTTTTAGAATGTTTGTCCTGGGGTACAATGTTGAGACCTATCTTGAGTGTACACACATGAGACAAGATGAGGCCATCAGTGCTGAAGAGTACCCATTTTGGACTGAATAGGGCTGAAGAGAGATCATCAGTAAACAGGGTTGAATATGGATTTAGACTTGGAAATATTTAACCTGTATTTGAGTAATCCGATCATCCATATCACCTGAATAAATCCTATATTAGACTTTATATCTGAGGCTTGGACAGGTCAGATTTGAGACATTGTACATCTACCTGTGGCTCACAAGATAAATGGTCTACTATAGACTTGTTTCATGACAAGGAACTTGGGTAAGATCTTCCCTCTAGCATCATGTTCTTATTTTCGATTGATTCACTGCCCACGATAGACCTACAGGAGGCAGACTTGCAATATTAGGCCAGCTTAATGAATTTTATTAACATCTACTAATTGTCTTCTCACTTGGATGTGGATTCATGTCGTCATAGTTTTAGTGCCTTGGATTATAAAGTTGTTTTCCAATTAGATCATATCCAACAAAAAGAGCTTCTTGGTGGGTATTCTTCTGCCACCGTGAATTAAACTTCTTCCATCTAGCATTTAAATTAAAAACTAAGGAGACCATAAACTGGGTCTTGCAATAAAAGTAAATTGGATTTCCTGAAAATATTGGCACTCTGAAAAAATGGATGCATATACTAAAATTCCAAAGAAATCTAATAAGTGAAACGAGATTAATGAACAGAGAATATTATTGTGGTATAAAGATCAAATTTCCATTGTTACAAAGAGAGTTTGATAAAAGGAAATTTTTTTTACATTCTTTAAACAATGAATGTTCTCACCAAATCAACTTTTCACTACATTATTCTCCAATAGCCCATTCAACGTCTGATAATGAAAAAAAAAAACAAAACAAAAAACATGATAGTCTAAACCCAATGACATCAATGGAGCCACATGGTAGAAAACAAAATCATGACAACCAACAACCAAAACATTGAGAACGGCTGATTCTCTTCAGGCCTGCAAAATAGAAATGTCATGAAACCATTAGTGTGATAATAAAATTCATAAAAATGTACTAATGAATATCGCAAAAAAATGTATACCTTCAATTCTGGTAATGTCTCGTCATCGGAATATCTTTCTGATGCCTCATATTCATTGAATGGCTGAGAGTTGTTCTCTACACATCTAAAAAAAGTACATGTAATCAAAATTAAACATAGCATGACAACGAGTATTAACTTAAAAAAAATGCGTACATAGCAACATCTATATGGAATAATACCTCTTGACAATCCCAGCACAATTGCGCATGTCATGTGCAACACCACGCTTGCCACATCCGCGACAAAGGCGATCTTTCTTCCTTGCTTTTTCCTTAGAGGACTTCAATCTCTTTGGACGACCCTTTGTAATAGCATGCTTCGGCGCAAGATACCTCTCTGCAGGTCCTGCACTCTTATTTTTTCTCTTAGGCTCATCTTCTACCCTCACTTCCTTTTCATTTATCTCACGAATGCTCTTTTTTAGATCTTGTAGAACTCTTTTCGCATGGTGATATGCTTCCTTACACAATGACGCTTCATCAATAATAATTGTTGTATCATATGATAAATCTCCATGTCGTGCTAGCAATGACCCATCAAACGCAGAGCACATATTTCTGTCAGAATCATCATCTACTCTCGCATACTTTGTCCATCTTTTCAAAATGTATTGTTGAGGCAATGTGTATATTTTCTCTTGTTTCAAAACACAGATGATGTGTCCACATGGAATGCCTTTAAACTCAAATAATTGACAAGAACATTTTCCATCATTGTCTTCCTTTGTGAAAATGACAGAACGTTGAATTTCATTGTTATTTTTGAATGGCGAGACGTTATAAATTCTTTGTTCCATATCATCTTTTACAATCTCAGCCATGCCGGATGTTATGTACATAAACTGATCTTGGAACTTATAAAACATCTTCTTTGTATATATTTGTGACATTTGCTTCTCCATTGGTAAGTCTGTCTTCAATTTTGGCCTTCCATTGGAAATGTCGTGTACTACCTTCAATTGACGGTATTTTTGAGTTGTAATCCCTTGCTCAAATCGAAACATAAAACCACACAAACCATTCTTTTGTGTCACATATTGCTTAACAAAGGCATTGATACTTTCACTCCTTCCAGTTGTAGACATCCCTCCAAAAAAAGATGTCTCATATATATAGGTACCCACATATGACGGATATCATACATCCCATTTAGCCAATCATTATCTACAACGCCTTCTTTGATCAACATATTCTTCCAACCCAATTCAAAACCCTCGGTTGTCAAAGAGTTGAATGTAATTTTTTTTATAGTTGGGATCAACTCGTTCTTATGTATCACAACTCCACCTAAATCCTTTTGTAAATTCTCCATGATGTGCCACAAACAGTAACGGTGGCTTGTGGTTGGAAGAACGGACCTAATGGCTTTTGTCATTGCGGGGTCCTGGTCTGTCAAGATGGACTTTGGTGGGCCACTAGGCATTGCTTCACGCCATTTCTTGAAAATCCAAATAAATGTATCGAAAGTTTCATTTGAGATTAGGCAACATCCAAATAGTATTGACTGATCATGATGATTAATTCCCGTGAATGTACCAAAAATGAGACCATATCTGTTTGTATTATATGTCGTATCGAACGAGACGACGTCACCGAATTCCTCATATGACTTTTGAAAATAATAGTCAGTCCAAAACACATGCTTTATGTGGTCATCATCATCTTTCTCAATAGAAAAAGAGTTTCTTGGATCCTTCTCTTTCCATTGTCTAAAGTATTCGTAAAACATATCACCATCATTATCCTTTGTTTCCTCATTTTTGTCTCTAATATGATTTCGAAAGTCTGTTTCTGTGAAACCAACTTTATGTCTCCCGCCTGCCTGCAACACTAATAGCCCCATTTGTTTATTTGGCCTTATATTAGCAGCCCCATACGTATCTATCATTTTTTTTGGGGGCGGTCAACTTACGGTGTGACCGTAGCATGTGAGTCTCTTTAGGGGTACTTAATAGGTGAGAATGTTCCTCAACAACTTTATATACAATCCACTGGCCCCCTTTATTTATTTTTATTTGAAGGTATGCCCCACAATTCTCCCGTGTATCCGAGGTCCGTCTTTCACCGCCAAATATTTCTTTCTTACAGCCTTCTTTAGAGCACACAATTTTTTTCCTCACTACTTCATTATTGACACTCTTCTCTGAGCTCCGTCTAATGCTAAAACCCGCCGCTTTCGCGTAAATGTTGTAAGCATTGTAAGCGTCCTCTATATTTTCAAACACTTGACCTACTTTTGGTAATTTATCTTCATCAACTTGTGTGTACAAATGTTTTAGTTGGTAAAGATGGACCAAAGTCATTCTTTTGGACATTTTAAGCACAATATCAGCACCACACCATGACAATACATGCCAAACAAAAATTTTAAAAATAATAAGAAAGAAATAAAATGCAAGTTTTAGCAAAATATTATTTTTCTATGGATAGAGACGCTCAGGCAGGAGAGAGATAGAGAAAGAGAGATAGTAACCTACTTGGCTGCCAGTGACTTCACATGCTGTCATTTGTGATGAGTTTAGTGCATGAGATGGGGCTGGGAGCTGCGAGGGCATCAGGGACTGTGAATGGATAGGAAGCGCAAGTTGCAAATCAAGATGTAGATCATGAGATGGGTCTTTGTCATCCATCAAAGGCTATCTCTAGACTTATCAAGAAGAAGGAGACGAATCTTTCCTGCAACACATTGAGCAGCAAATTCGCAAAACTCAGGGATGAAGTTAATAAATAGAAAGTACAATGTTTTCTCTTGTTTGTTCAATCCAAAAACTATGTATGTAGGCCAAGCAACCTTATATTATATTAGTAAATGAGAAATCCAAGTATATTCTAACCCTCATAATACGATTCATAGCCGTAATGGCACACAATGGTTGGGTAACGGTAAGGGTTAGTTCCAATTTTTAGAGGATATTGAGAATGAAAGGGGAAACGAGTAGGAAGTTGGACCAACTTGGCATTTTATTAGCATATGGCATCACCCTGGTCACTCTCAATATACCCCATATAATCTACAGCTAATAGACAAGTTTATGTCGATCCAGATTATTCAGCCTGGAGACTTGGGTGTTGGATGTTTCAAAGCACTCTATGATATACCCATGTTGGCTAAGGTACAATGGAAGTAATAAAAAACGAGTTGAGGTCGGAAGCTTTCCTTTATAAAAAGTAGTATTCATCAACCACGATTCAGATAATTGACTTTCCACTTACCTAAGCTTTGAAACAAATCCGAGGCTTTGCTTCAATGAAAAAATGATGCTGACGCACAGAGAGTTGGCCGAGTGAGATAAAGATGGTGATGGAGCAGATCTGGGACAAGGCCCTAGGTGAGAGATGGACAGCCCATAAGAGGTGGGTGAGTTATGTGAAAGAGGGAGGGGGAGGCGGCAATGGAGACGAAAGAGA
The DNA here is from genome assembly GCA_012931725.1 of Litsea cubeba. Taxonomy (NCBI): domain Eukaryota; kingdom Viridiplantae; phylum Streptophyta; class Magnoliopsida; order Laurales; family Lauraceae; genus Litsea; species Litsea cubeba. Next base: position 23,531,638 of record CM022947.1, on the reverse strand, counting down.
ACATCTGGTGCTGGAGCAAACGAAGGGAAGAAAACACCTTAGATGATGGGCGACAATGGTGGAGGCGGTGATGGAGAGACGGTGTTGGGAAAGGCGGGGAACTTCCGGTTTCTCTGCTACTCTTCGATTGGAAGAAGGAAACTTTAAAAAAATGGGCAGGCCGTTTCTCTGCTTGTCTTCGATGGAGATGAAGACATCGTCTCTCTCCCCTGTAGCCTCTTCATTTCTCTTTGGAATAGGGAATGGGAGAAGGGCTCTTGAAAACCCCTCATTAAATGGAAATATCTTCAGCCGTAGGATCCATTTCCAAGTTTCGACGGCTGGGATGATAGTTCTCATATAATGCATGAGAACAGTACTCACATGAATAAATCCGTATATATATATATATATGAAATCTTAAAAAAATACCCCACTTTAAAGATGTCCCTTTTTGTGCCCATCATTTTTTTGGTCATAGGGTTCATGTTGTGCCAATCAAGTCTTTACACACACACTACCTCCCAATGAATAGTCACAAGTCCAAGTTTGACATTCATCTAACTATTCCTCACCGTTGGATTGAAATCATAACAAAATGATGCCAAACTATTAAATTATAGGATCAAGGATCAAAAGGTTAGGATGATCTTTTGGGCTCAAGATTTTACATGTAGGTACGTCTCATGTGGATCCTTCCATCCAATGTACTTCCGTGATCATCATGCATCTTAATGGGCCAAACTAGGGTGCTATGTAGCGTTCCCCTATATATATAGGGAGGGGGCCTTACATTTAAGTTGTTGGCATTGAATATTGATGTGAGGGCCCCTACCCTATCACTTATAGTAAGGTGAGAGATGCTCTCATAGGAGCATATCAATATATATATAGGGGAGTATTCCTATGTATCTATCCATCACCATAGGGTGAGGGATAGATGCACTTGAATATTTTCCATATATATATATATATATTAAAAAATATGCATGGTTTGTTTTGAAAATAATCTTGGATCTCATGGGCAGATGAATATTGGGGTCCCAGGTAAGAAAATCAAGAGAGCAACCGATCTATTTCTATTGGTTTTAGAGATGAAAAGTGGGCCTAGACGGGCCGGCCCAGTCTGTGCCTAGGCCTAACCATGCCATACTGTGCCACGGGCCATGGTTCCTTGGCCCAGCCCAGTCCGTGCCCATTCTGGGCCTGTCAATGTGCCAGGTTAGCCACAGACCAGCCAACGTCATGCTGGGCTAGGGCAGTCTGTCCTAGTTTTCATAGCTAAATATACTAGAATGATGAAAAAAATTCATGTACTTGAACATGACATGCATAGTTGAAACCAAGGCTTAACAATGATAATGACAACATTGTGCTTAGCCTATTCAAAAGTCCGATAGTTAGGGTGGTCAAAGAGCTGAATCACTTGCGAGCTAGTAATTTCAACTCAACTTGGTTAAGCTTGAGTTCAAGTGCATTTTTCATAAGCTCAAGCTCAAGCAAAGCCTGTTTTATGGGATTGTTTGAAAAATGAGATGGGCTTGAAGCAAGGCCCTGCTTTCTCGGCTCAATTGGGATTGGCTCATGAAGTATCCTCCCTTTGGTCAAGCTTGACCTTGTGAACATCTAGCGACAAGCAGGGGCAGACCCACGGAGTGTAATGTGGGTGCAACCGCCCCCAGATGGATTTGAAAACCCCCATATCGTAGAAACCCTCTCCCATGAAATCGCAAACCTCCCTCCCTCCCTCTCTCCCTCCCTCGTCTGGTCTTCCTCTCTGGCTTCAGCTAGTGCCCTTACTCTCTCTCTCCGGCAGCGTAATTATTCCTCTCTCCCTTTCTCTTTGTTCTCTCTTCTCTCAATCTCTCTCTTGATCTATTCATCAATAGCCTGCATAGTGACAGCTCAGTGGCATTTCAGTTTCCATGAAACTGCTTAGAGGAATAATACTAAGAACCGAATAATCAATTAATGCTACGGAGGAATAATGGATATTGATTAAGAGTTGGTTCTTACAGGATCTAAATCTAGTTTTATTCATTCGAGATCAAACCCAGAACGCATGACATCCTAACAAGAACCACAAGTTAATGGCAAAAAACTACCTTTGCCTCATTTTCCACCTCCATTGCTTCAAGGCATGATTCCATCTTCAGCCAATCCAATTCTTTCAACATACTTCTCCTTCAGCTAATTAGGCTTTCAAAATTTTCAATTATACACTGCAAATCTTCCATCTAGGCTGATCTCATGCCATGGTTCTAAAAGCAGGGCGATATGATCCATATCAGGCATTTTCAATGTTTGGGTTTTAAAGTATTAAAAATTGTATTTTCCCAAGCTATAAGAAGAGCCCTTAAAGAGAGGACCAAATGTTTAGTGTGGGGGGAAGTTTGAATCGGGTATTGGGTTGGGCTTGGGTCGAGACCAACCCGACCATCGAGACCAACGCAACCTACCCATTCGACCCAGAGAAGAAGACGAAACAGAGGAACATGGAACGGTTGATGGACAGAGATGAGTAAAGCCCTGGATTAATGGAAGAAATGCCTCACGATCTGATAACTTGGCAGTTACCAGTTACCACGAGAAGAAGGAAACATGTGCTGTTAGTGGGCGGAGATCCAGGGGGAGAGAAGATATAAGGAGAAAGAGATCTGAGGGAAAGGTATGCTATTTTGATCGAACCTAATTGAGAAAAGACTCCAAGTTTTATTGCTAACTTAAGCATCAGAGAATCCTCGGTTGGACGACCCGATCGAGCTCTCACGGTGGTCGTTTTTAAAGGAAACACATCCAAAGACACCTTGCGAGAAGAAAGTGGGAGGTCAGACATCAGCATCGTCGGGCCTAGCTGATCTATCTATCTTCGGCTCGCGCAAAAGCAGCACTTACAATTGGCGCCGTCTGTGGGAAGTGAAGGAGGGAAATCACCCATTGACGCTTCTTCTTGCAGAGAGACATGATGGATCAAGAGCATGCCCAAGGATCGCAGCATCAAGTTGGGCGACCTCCATCTTAGAAAGAGGAAACCCAAGATAAGGGGCAACAAAGACGCTTAGGGAAGAATCTTGTAACCAACCACTCTGGTGGCACAAATGTTGAATATGTACCATATATACTAATAGTGACCGGACCGTCCCCATTCCCGACAAGAAAGGACGGGTCCAGTCAAAAGTTTACCGCGCTAACCCTAACCATGCCATAAACTCACTATCCGTGGATAAATTACAAAAGGAGCCCAACCAGAGGTAGGGCCATGGCTACCTGATACGAGCTCCGGTGCGGGACGTATATGTCCTCCTGGAGCGGTCTTGCAGAGAAGCTGTTCGAGATATGACAGATGGATTAACGCGGCAAAAGAAGAAAATCAACTATTTGTTACTTGAAATTGCTCGCGAATTCCGAAGAATGGAGCGCCGAAGTAACACAGTTCTGCGAGGGCCCAGAAGTCACCACTCTGAATCAAAAGCTTAGCAAGTCTGAACCAAAGCCAAAGCAGGAGATCAAGGGAGTAGGACTTCAAGCTCCCGACCACAAAGAGAAGAGGAGACCGAAGTCATAACACGGGGTGCAACAAATGGAGGGGCTCCTAGGAGAGAAACAAATCTAAGGGCGCTTGACAAGGAAGACATACAGGCCCTCATCGAGAAGGTGTTAGCAAACCAGAAGCTCTACCAAGAGGCTATGGCCTGAGCAACGTACTTGGTAGGTGCACAAAACTTCGTATCTCCCTTCTCAAAGGAGATAGAAAATACAGATCCACCTCGGCAGTTCTCAACCCCTAAGCTAAGGATCTATGATGGCACTTCTGATCCTGCCGACCACATTCAGCACTACCAACATTCCATTGCTCTTTGGACCGGAAATGAGTCGCTAATGTGCAGGGTCTTCCCCTCAAGTTTAGGTGATCTAGCCTTGAAATGGTTTTCCCGCCTCATGCCAAGATTGATACACAGCTTCCGGGAGCTTGCAGGGTCATTTGTAACCCATTTTGTCACAAACTCCAAGCAGCCATAGGATGTTGGAGCATTGCTGTCTCTTAAAAAGCAAAGCTCGAAGACCCTGAAGGAGTTCAGTGCTCGCTACTAGCGCCTCTATAATGAGGTGGAGGGAAGTAATGCACAAGTAGCGGTGGCCACCTTCAAGCTAGGGCTACCAAAGAGAGTCAGCTCCGCCAATCGCTGACTAAACGATCCCCGATCAGGCAAGGAGAACTAATAGAAAGAATCGAAGAGTTCGTCAAATTGGAAGAGGACATGGGAGCACCTGAGCCTACGTGGACACACTCAATATTGATAAAGGTTCTAGAAGGAAGAGACGAAGGGAATTCAGGGAGGTGGCTGACAGGAGAACGGGTCATGCCGAACCCACAAGGGTAGCCATTGAAGGTATATATACGGTCTTCAAGGATCCAATATACAGGATCCTAATGCAGATTATGGACAAACCTTTCTTTAAAAGGCCTCCGAAGATGGTGAGCGACCCCGGATGCCAGAATCCCAACCTATGGTACTCTACCACCGGGAGAATGGCCATTTAACAGAAAATTGTCAGATGCTCAAACAACATCTCGAAGACCTAGTCAAGGAAGTTCATCTGAAAGAGTATGTAGAAGACATACGCTAAAAGAAGAACATGGGGAATTCAGATTGGAAGGAGATCAACAGAGCCGCAGATGAAGAGGGAGCTGTTGGGGTGATAGATGTGGTGCATGGGGTGATTAATCCAGCAGAAGTGTCGACCTAATCTGCCAGGACCCAAAGAAAGATGGCCACACACTTGAAAGAGGTGTATCAAATGAGTGCCAAACCAAGCTTGGTCAACAAATCTGGGTGTGGGAAGACGGACATTTCGTTCTCCAATGAAGACTTGCGAGATGTGGTTCAGCCCTACAACGATTCCCTAGTACTAACTCTACGAGTATAGGGATATGATGTCCGAAGAATGCTCATAGATCTAGGAAGCTCTTCGAAAATAATGTACACCGGGCTATTCGATAGGCTCGGCCTAAAGCACTTAGATCTAAAGCTGACCTCGATACCCCTATTTGGATTCAGCGGCCAAGCTGTGCACCATATGGGCATTATAACTGTGTAGGTCGGTGCGGGTCCTATTCGCTTAGATGTTTAATTTTTAGTGGTAGATGTGCCATCTCCCTATAATGCCATTATGGGGCAGACATGGATTCATCGCATGAGGGTGGTGATGTCAACCTATCACCAAAGGCTACGCTTCCCAATGCTGAAGGGGACCATGGAGATCAAAGGAGACCAGGTAACTTCTAGAATTTGTTTGATCACGACAATAAAAGGAAAGGTGAAAAAGGCAGATGATGATGATTTATGTTTGGGAAGGAATGCCGACATCAAATATCAATCAACGTCAGGTTAACTGGGAAAAGGAGAGCCATGTGCCAACCTATCCAACCCAACAATGGAGGAGCTGAAAAGAATTGCAGTGCATGGAGGGGATCCAAAAAGATATTGGATGATCGGGGCATCAATGATCGAAGAAGAACAAGAGAGCTGGACTCGGCTCCTCGATCAAAGCTTCGATGATTTTGCTTGGACTCCGTATGAGATGTCGGGGGTCGATCCAGAGGTTATTAGTCACAAGCTAGGCGTGGACCGAAGGGTAAAGCCGGTAATGCAAAAACAGAGAAAACATGCGCCATCTGAGAGGTCCATTACCCAGTATGGTTATCCAATACAGTGGTCGTACCAAAGAAGGATAAAAAATGGAGGGTGTGTGTGGACTTTTCCAATCTGAACAAAGCCTGTCCTAAAGATAGCTTCCCACTCTAAAAAATTGACCAGCTGGTGGACTCCACAGCAGGCCATGAGCAGATGAGCTTTTTGGACGCATACCGAGGGTACCACCAGATTGCAATGGAGGTGGCCGACAAGGAGAAAACAACATTCATAACACCAAAAGGCACCTATTGCTACAAACGGACGCCTTTTGTGTTGACACCAAAAATGTCACTTTGCCTCTTCAACCTCAAGAAAACTATGTGAAGCCGCAACCTACTATAAATAGGCAATGCTACTTCCAAAAAATCAAATATTATTAGAATCAAACAAAAATTGCAAGATCCTTCAAGACAGCTAAGAGAGGAGTAAACATGAAATTTCGGGCCATTTCAAAATTATTTGGCCTAACTTCACTCCTCCAGCAGCTAAACAGGAGCTCCCGGCGGCGACAGCGTCGAAGACATCAAATCTTCGATCAGAACCTGTGGATGGTCTCAAAATACCTCCAAAAGGCTCCACACCTAGTTTCAGGTCAAACCGACAATGTTTGACCCTACATCAACCCTCAAGCAGTAAAATCAAGCCTCTTAGCGGCGAGAACCACCGAGGCCATTACTCATCAGACAGAGCGCATGAGTGGCTTCAAAATGCTTACAAAGGGCTACATGTCAAGTTTCAGATCATTTCGACAACATTTGACCAAACTTTGACTCTCGGAAGACAAATCAGGCTTCTGGCAACGAAGCTCCCCGGGACCATGGTTTCCAAATCGAAGCTAATGGATCGTCTCAAAATGACTCCAATAGGCTCCCTGTAAAAATTCAGGTCAATCGGACATCGGTTGACCGTACATCAAAGTGCGACATTGTCCTCGTGACAAAATCAAGTCTACTGGCGACAGGACCCCACATGGCTTCAAAACTCAAACAAAAGCCTATGTTTGGTCTTATTTATTGCTTAAGAGACTTCACCTCAAATTTCAGGTCATTCCGACATCGTTTGACCCAGTTTCGGCTTTTGACAGCAAATCAGTAGCCCTACGCGACATAGTCTTCGGCTTTTCTAGAAAATTAGAAACTTTGAACCCCAAATTGCAAGGATTCTCATCAAGTTTTCGACAGGGAAATGAAGCCAATAATTGTACAAAAATGTCAGGAAAAATCCCGAAGAAAAAAGAATCGAAAAAGACGGAACGAAATGGCCGAAAATCGGCGACCAAAAGAGTCCAAACCCCATGGTCACCCACGACCTTGCCCCATGGTCGCCGAGACCTTGGCCCATGGTCGCCGGTGACCCTGGGTGCATGATCGCCGACGACCTTGGAAATCCGGGTCGCCGGATTTCCACCGAAGGGTCATTTTCCGATCCCTTTTCGCGTTTCAAGATTTCCGACCCCTGTGGTTTTCCAAAATTCTAACTTTTGTGGCACGAAATTCGTCGATCTTTGTCAACATCATGGGTTCGTCTCTGAGAGTATAAAATCATCATTGATCGCCAACCGGTAAACCAAGAAAATGCACTTTCTATCTGATCGATTGAGAAATCGACAAGACAGGTGGCACCAGCCCGCTGTTAGCAATCAATGTCTGAAGCTGCATGGTCATCTGTTGTCGATCAGCATGAAGATCAATCTATGATCATCGCCAGAAGAATTCCAAAAGATGCGGTCCGGCCCGCGACTCTTCAATTGCCCAGGTGACCACATAATGTAGTTAATTGACTAGTTTCATGACAAGTTATTGCAGTCATTAATTCATTATTTTGGATGGCCCAATCAGAAGTAAGCAAACAAGAGTTACAAATCAAAGGTTTCATGGCACTTAAACCATGTAACTCTTCCCATCATGGAGCTTAAAGGCGATTAAATGCCCTTAAATCTCCACCGACCAATTAGAAGCCAATGAAAAGGAGTTACAAAATGAATGAATTAAAACTTATAACTCCTCCCTTAATGCGGCTTTAATACATTTAAAGCCCATAAACTCTCATAAATGGCTACCAAAAGCCTATAAATAGGAGAGCATTCCAAGAAGAACAGATCGGAAAAAGATCCAAAAAAAACCAGAGATCCAAGCACAGAAAATTCCGAAATCCAGACAGACAGAATCCAGAGAAAGAGAGAAAACTCTGCTAAAGTTCTACACCGACCACCGGTACAAGGTGACAAAGTCCCTGGTGCCTCCCCCCCCCCATGTCCTTGTCTTCTCCTTCTGCTTCCAATGGCTTAGACGTGGCTTTCAGCCCGTCTACTCAGCTTTTTATTGGACATAGGACCTTCTCTTGGTCTTTGTCCTCTAAAAATCTAAGGTTAAGTCGAGCTAAGTGAATTAAGAGTATCCTCTGTTCTCATCTGCATGGATGATGGTGAAGTCCACATATGGCTTGCGACCGTCAATCTGAATGAGTCCCCACAATCTTCTGAGAAGTTAGATTCTTTTTTCTTGCTTTTAATTGTATGTTGTAATGTTTAAAGAGACAAAAAAATCACAACTCTTGAATTTCATTATTGATAAGAAATGTAAATCGGCTATAAATGCCAAACACCGCCTTTTATAGCAAAACAAATGAAATCGCCTTTTTACGACATTTCAAAAATATGTCTATTTTCTTTATGTGCAATGAAAACTTGAGAAAAGATTATTTCCTTTTCCACTTGCGAAGGTGGATCTCCGGACCCTCACTTGCAATTCCAAGTAGAGTAGAAATCTGGCACACCCATACAAAAAATGTTGATGCTCGCTTTGCCCTCCAAACGCGAAAGGGTTGGATCAAACGGACTCTCACGTTCGCCGACCTCGGTAGCGCCAAGCAAAAGTGCGGTACATCAAGCTGGGACACCCGGTGGGACCCGTTCATTTGAGAACATGATGCTTAGAAATGGAATATTTGCATATCATATCTTTAGCTCTATGCTTATACTTCCATTTCTTGATTCCTTGGCTCCTTTCTAGTTGGTGGCCTATGTTGGATTTCTCATCTAAAAATGAGAGGGGATCTTCTGGAAATTTCTAATTCTATCTTTGAATATATTTCCATTCTTTCTCTTTTCTAAAAAAAATCAGATTTCTCAGTTTGTATTCAAAATTAAGAAACTTTGATCCTTTCCGTTTCGCCTCTGTGCTCGCAAAAATGTTGAGCCGGTTCAAGTTGTGGAAATGGCCATCGTTTCTCTTCGATGAGTTCATTAGGGATCTTAAAAAAAAATCAGATTTCTCAGTTTGGATTCAAAATTGAGAAATTTTGATCCTTTTTGTTTCGTCTATGTGCTCTTAGAAATGTTGAGCCGGTTTGAATTGTGGACATGGCCATCATTTTTCTTCGATGAGTTCATTAGGATTCTAAAAAAAATCAGATTTCTTAGTTTGGTTTCAAAATTGAGAAACTTTGATCATTTCCGTTTCGTCTCTGTGCTTGTAGAAATGTTGAGCTAGTTCGAATTGTGTTGAGCTAGTTCGAATTGTGGAAATGGCCATCGTTTCTTTTCGATGAGTTCATTAGTAATCTAAAAAAAATTAGATTTCTCAATTTGGTTTCAAAATTGAGAAACTTTGATCCTTTCCGTTTCGTCTCTGTGCTCGCAGAAATGTTGAGCCGGTTCGAATTGTGGAAATGGCCATCGTTTCTCCTCGATGAGTTCATTAAAGATCTAAAAAAAAGATGAAGAACACTAAGGTTGCACCAATTGCGTTCTTTGACCATGATTGATTCAAGGAAAGCCTTGTCTAGTGTGTGGAGACAGCTTGACCGTTCTAGGCAAGGGTCCTCTAAATGTGTTCACTAAGTAATCCTACCCTTACCTGGGGGCAATTCTATCAATTCAGGTTTCATAAGACCGGATTAGGACACCTATGTACACTCTTCCATCTTTAGATCTTCTTTAAAAAAAAAAAGAAAAAAGAATTCTGTCATCTTCGGGTTCAGGTTTGAGAAATTTCGGTCTCTTCCCTTCTGGGCATCGGTGCTCGCAAAAATGTTAAGCCCATGTTCAGATTGGAATACCATTTGCTCTTTTTGACAAATCCGATCTTGACCTTTCAAAAAAAAAAAACTCTCGTCATTTTGGATTCGGATTCGAGAAATTGTGGTTCCTTCCCTTCTGGACGCTTGTGCTCGCAGAAATATTGAGCCTCTGTTCGGATTGGAATATCATTTGCTCTCTTTGACAAATCCAATCTTGACCTTTCAAAAAAAGAGAATTCCATCTCATGCCCGTCACATGGATGCGATTTCCTACATTTGTGCCTAGCGGTACTAGTACACCCTTTCAGGGTCTACTTTATTGGCGACCGGCATATTTGTAACTCCAACCTTACATTTGTCTTACCTCGAGCAAGCCCTGCTTCTCGATAAGTCAAATTTAGGTTTACAATTGCTTCTAGCAGTCACTGTAATGCTCATTCTGGGCTCACCATACTTGCGATCAGAACAATTGTTCCATCCATGGCTTTTTGCCTTCTTCATGTCGCTTGGGTTGGACCATGTCCCTCGAGCGATTTGAAACGACAAAACCTTAGTTTTTCCCATTTATGATCATTATATTCTTGTGATTACTAATGGATGTGGTCTTGTTTCAAAAATTTTTCGAAACTAACAATGGCAGCTTCTCTAACCATTACTTTCGACGAAAACAAGCACCAACTTATGCTTCAATAGAAGCAAAACACGCGCACTCACAAGCGCCCTGTTAGCTGCCGAAGCATCACCTCTCTTGGCAACTCTCTGGACTCCGGTTCGACCTCGACTCCTCGGACTATCATCTTTGGGACACTGGGACCATTCCCACTTCCCGAAGAAGAAACTGCGCATGCCAAAAAGTAGAAGATCGCCTCTCAACGTGTCACTACCATGACACTAAAGGGGAGCGTTCAGAAGCCAGAAGCCCGCGGCACCCCCGCGAAGCCTCAACTTACAAATAACCAGGCCTATCCAAAGACTTGGTCCCCAAAAGCTTCGCCAAAACAAAGAAGGTCCCAAGTATCCACAAAGCCAGTATACCTGGCCCCACTCAAGGAGAACCAGTTTTACCCTCTTGCCTACATGAAAGAGGAGAGAACCGTCTCCCACTTGACAACCAAGTCAACCTAGCATGAGCCGGCTTGTTCCTACAAGCCAAAAATCAAATCATGCATCACAAGACCTCTATAAGCACCTGCCAAGGCCTACAATCCTTCAGTTTGACCCTTCATCTTTACAGCGGCCGAACTCGAGAAATTCAAAGCTTCGCTGCAACAAGCAGATGACCGGGTCTAGATCCTATCCATGCCTAGCTACAAAGAAGACAGGCTCGGCTGCTACACTTGAGGGAGCACATCCTTCATTGTCAAAGCCCAGCCAGAGCTGACCGAAGCTCAAATTACTCGTCGTGTATGCCGCCGCGCGTCATATCGACAAAAGAGACTAGAGAAGCAAATGACCTAGCATCCTACACTTAAAGTCTCTCACAAATGAGTCGAAAAAGAAAGACCCGACCAAGTTGCTACTGTCCATATGGTTGGAAAAACCAAAAGATGCCAAAAGTCAGCAACCAAAATCCATGTTCGATGTCCGGTGACTCGCAGCGTCTCCAGGACACGAAGACATTCAGAAGAATCTCCTGCTCCTTCAAGCCAAGGGCGATGGAGTAATCCTTCCTCAAGCTCTTCATAAAAAAGAATGAGCCCCAGCTCAGTCTCCAGGACAATTTCTTCATTCGAATCCCGAGGGATGAATGCCCTTGGCTACAAATTCTGAGCTACCAGCTCGTAATCCACCTCAAGATGATGCGCTCACACGCATTCAGCAGTTAGAACAAGGCCAACAGAGGATTAAAACTCTGATGGAAAACCTTCTCCTCGCCTTTCAAAATTAGGCGAACAATGAACCTCCTCTGAATCTTGAAGATGATGAGGTAAATGGAGAAGAACATGAGTCACGGGCCCTTACCAAAAGGACGTGGACAATATCCTTGCTAAAGAAAAAAAAGAGGATATACTCAAGGAACATGGGATCAAACCACCATATCCCTTATCGATGGACTCGGTCCCGTTCCCCACAAAATTCAAACATCCTACTCTCCAAATATATACTGGGAAAGGATCAGCCGGACAGCACGTCATCCGCTTCAAAATCTTGACAGGAGCTATCGTGGATCAAGATGCACTCAAGATCCGCTTCTTTGCAAGTACCCTAAAAGGTACGACCTTTGACTGGTACTCCACTTTGCCGGAGGGCTTTGTCCAAAATTGGGTCATGTTAGAGACACGCTTCCTGACTCACTTCAAAGGTGAGGATCATGCCGTTACTATGGCTCAGCTTTGCAGCCTAAAACAAGGGGAGAATGAGTCAACATACGACTTCATTCACAAGTGGAAAGCAATGGCGTACAAATGTTCAGATGTACTACCACAAGCGTCGCTAGTCGACATCAGCCGAAATAACATGAGAGCAAGGATCCGCTCCATGATCATCGGCAACAAATCAAAAAACCTGGGAGAACTCCTAGAAACTTCCATGGAGGCTGAAACGGTGATCAAAGACCTCAATAGTCAGAAATCATCAAGGAAGGAACCAACCGCAATTGTAACCTCAAAACCAAAGAAAAAAGAGGTCCTCAATGTGCAAACCAAGTCAGCTCCTCAGCCACCAAAGAAAGCTCAAAACAAAGCTGCAGGAAAGAGACCTGAACTCCCAGATGCCTTCAAAGAGTGAGTAGAAAAGAAATACCCATTCGATGAAGATGTTGATGAAATCTTCGGGGCTCTCGTGACAAACAGCAAGCTCTCCTTGCTTAAACCCAAAAGACCGGGAGATGTTGGCAAAACCAACGATCCTCGGTACTGTCCATACCATCAGATGATCTCGCATCTTCTCATTCAATGCTTCGTTGTAAGAGAGAAGATAAACGAGATGTGAAAAAATGGAGTCATCACCTTTGATAAAAACTATGGGTCTGCCTCCGTCAACATGGTGTCATGTGGACAAACCTCAAAATTACCAAAGAAGAAGATCGCTGCTTCCTTCAAGGTGATAAAAGAACTCAAACGTCCGAAATGCTGGTTCCTTATCTGACATCAGACAGACAACCCATATGGGTACATCCCGATCTCCTGGAAGATGAAAACTGGGAGGTTGTGAAAACAAAGCCGACAGCTCAACAGCGAAGGCAGGCTAGGAAACATCTCCTCAAGCTCAAACGACAAGAGAAGACCAAACCAAAACAAGAAGTTCATGAAATGGCAGAGACCTCCTCTACCGCTTCACTGGAGGCAACAGAAGAGTCCCTTCCAAAGACTTCAAAAGTGGTAAGAAAGCTCACTCTCAATGATCCTCAATTCATAAAAGAAGCCATGCAGGGGGCATCATACTCTTGTAATTCGGTAGTTGGATTATCCATGGATGGATCGAGTCCAGTGACATCGACGAGTGGGAGGAATCCCTAGAAACAGGAGAATATCTCTCCGACGAAGAAAGGGTTCCTGAAACTCAGCTTATACCAGTAATGTAGTATAGCCCCTTATAACCACACGGATCCTAGTCTGATGAGGAAGAAGACCAAGAGGTTGTTCAATAAAATGTTGTTGACCCAGCACCCGCCATTGCTCTAGTGGAACCCAACCCTGTTGAACCACAAAGAGCAGATGAAGAAGAAGATTTGGCTCTCATGCCTGATCTTGAAGAATATGCGAGGATTTTGCAGCGTCTTGCCCTAGAGCAAGAGCAAGATCACGTCAACGAGCTTCATCGCAATCAAAATCCAGAACCGGAAGTCCCTAAAGACCACCAGGTACCTCCTCCCTTAACTCCTTAAAATGGGGAAAGCAACTGGATCAATGATCCTCTTACATCTGATGATGAGTCTGACTCCCATCAGTCCATTCTAGTAGTGTCTCCTGTCAGAGCTGCATGTAATGTGATAATTCGAGATTATAGCTCTTCTGAAGCCTCGTCTGGTGAGATCACTTACTCTCTGACCATGTCAGGCACCATATCTTCTGGAGCTACCTCTTCTCAAGTGACTTTCACTGAGATGACATCCTTTCAGGCTTTTTCTCCTGAGACTGTGACTTCAGAACTCACACTTTTCCCGACTGATCATCTTGAAGAAACCCCGGTTGTTGATGCTTGGGACGGTGAATTGGTCAACAAAGAAGAAAAGTTGTTCGATGCTGTTTAGGACTTGTTCCCAGAAAATGCTCCATGCAACACAATCACTGAGGATGGCAACTCTGCTGTAGACACATCCTCAGCAAATGAGAAGCAAAAGCCTCTTGATTTCGAAGGTGATCTTCCGAACGAAGACCCCTTCTCAAGACGCTCTCGAAGTTGGTAGCGGCACCCGCTTTGGCCGGGAATACCATAAAAATTACAACCAATCTTCTTTTACTTATGTAAATCCTTTGGGAAAGGATGTTGTAAGCGCCCTCAGTGGCAACAATGATGAACATGCAGGCCCCAAGGAGGCTTTCAAGTATGACTTGATCGAACACATCAAATACATACCTGCACGAATGCCATCCTAGATTTGCTACGAATGTCTCCACACACTTGTGATAATCTCATATCAGAATTACAAATGCCGAATGGGATGTCGACAAACATGCCCTGCAAGTCCTCCAGATTGAAATGGGTTACAGGGTCAAAAAATCAGGAACTTCCTCAAAGGGAGAAAAGAAGAAAACAGAGGGATCATGCATTGAATGCCTCTCGGTTCAAAAAGCAGCCAGCGCAACCATCGCCTTCACAAAGGAAGACCTCCTACTTGGTGAAACAAGGCACAAACGACCCCTGTACTTCACAAGGTACATCAAGGAAATGCCAATGCACAAAGTTCAGATCGACCCAGGTTCTGCACTCAACCTCATCTCCACTTCGGCTCTCGAAGAGTTGGGCATCCCACCCAACAAGTTGAGCCACACATCTGTATCTATCTTTGATTACGATGAGAGTACTCAAAGGCCTATCGACAAAATCAGGTTTAAATTGAAAATCAGTGATCTTATCTCTGAGATCACCGTGTATGCAATAAAAACCCCTTCATGTTACAACATCCTTCTCGGACGCCTCTGGATACACGAGAATGGTGTTGTCCCTTCAACTCTACAACAATGCATCAAGTTCGTTGGCGATGATGGCATGATACATCGAGTGTTTGTGGACAGAAAACCCTTCAAAGGTAAAGAAGTCCACTTTGCAGACTCCCAGATGTATGAAGGTGAAAAAGAAGAAGAGGAGAAAGAAATAACACCCTTTGCTGAAGATCTCCAGAAAGATAAAGGCAAGGCTCCTCAACAATCATCGGAAGAAAACAAATCGTCCAGCAACTCTGAAGAGAGCAATGAATCTCCCTTCATCATCTCCCTCAAGCCTTCAAAGCCTTTGGTCTTCATGACTAAAGTGAATAAGGCAAAGCAAAAGTCTGGGGGCAAATTTATTATCTCTTTCGTGTCTATCATGCAAGACACAGATTCAGATTCAGAGCTAGAAGACGACACATGTTCAAGCCAAGCTGATACTCATCAAGTTCAGCCTGCTCTACCTCCAATGGAGACACCTGCTGACGTAGAAGATCCTACATCTGCTTCCTTCGTTGTTCCGGCAACTTTAACAAAGGAAAGGCCGATCTTCTTCCATAGATTGGATGCTTCTTCATCACACTCCATGCTTGAACCTTTCCAAAATGAAGGTATGCCTCAGCTATCCCTATTTAGTCCTATGGCACAAACTATTATGAATAAAATGGGCTATGACGCTCAAAATCCAGTCGGTTTAGGAGAAAGCCGTGGTATTCTCACGCCATTGGGGCCCGCCTTAACCAAAAGCCAACTGGAAGATTAGAGACTCTACGGTCATGTATAAAAGTCTTCAAACGGGTTAGGGTATGATCCCGACACCCCTTTGAGACAGTTGACACAAAGGCTGAAAAGTCGATTTACCGACCAAGCCTCAGCATCTCGTATCTATGAAGACATCGATCGCCTTGGATATCTCTTCGATGAGTCACCTGACAAAGATCCAGGAAGCTCATCCAATTGGTACGATTTCTTTAACGATGAAGAGGAATTGTCCGATAACACAAACATGTGGTATTCTGACCTAGAAGAGCCCTTATCTCCAAAAGATGTACCTTACTTTGATCCAATTTCAACAGGCGATTGGGACCATCTCATAACAATCCATGAGAAGATCACCGATGAAGAAGACCCATGGAAAGGAATAAAGCCTTGGTTTGAAAATGCCCTTGAGACCCCAAAACATTTCGTTGAGTTGGAAACATTGAGTTGGAAGCCTCCGAAAATATTAAGGAACCAACTTCGAATCTTCCAACAGAAGATCCTATTTAAAAGATAGACTTGGGAATACCAGATAACCCACGTCTTGTATTCATAAGTAAGAATATAAAGGATGATGAGTTACTCGAGTATATTGCTTTTCTTCATGTGTTCGTTGATTGCTTTGCATGGTCTTATGCTGAAATGCATGGTCTAGACCCCAAAGTAGCAGTCCACAAACTCAATCTTCAAGAAGACATCAAGCCTGTCAAGCAAGGCCAAAAAAGATTTCGTCTAAATGTGATGGATAAAATTGTACAAGAAGTTCAAAAACTCAAAAGCGTTGGCTTCATCCGTGAGGAACAACATCCTGAATGGTTGGCCAACATTGTCCCCGTGATAAATAAAAATGGGCAGATCAGGGTCTGTATTGACTATAGAAACCTGAATGGCCTAAAGATGAGTTCCCGCTCCCGATACCGGAGGTAATGATTGACAATACCTGTGGATTCGAGCGAATGACATTCATGGATAGTTTCTCTGGTTACAAACAGATAAATATGCATCATGAGGATGAAAAACACCTCATTTCGGATTCCATTTGGCTTGTATTACTACACTGTCATGCCATTTGGTCTGAAAAATGCTGGTGCCACATATCAAAGGGCTATGATGAAAATACTCCAAGATATGCAGCATAAGACGGTCGAATGTTACGTTGATGACCTCGCCGTCAAAAGCAAAAGAAAAGAAGATCACCTCGAAGATCTTCAACAAGTCTTCCTCCGGCTTCGCAAACACAAACTGCGGATGAATCCTCTGAAGTGTTTCTTCGGCGTCTCGTCGGGTAAGTTTCTCGGATTCTTAGTTCGGAAAGCTGGAATAGAACTTGACCCCATCAAAGTCAAGGCTATTCTAGAAACGCCCTCTCCAAGAACCTTGAGAGAACTGAAAGGATTTCAAGGGAGATTGGCCTACATCAGACGGTTCATCTCCAATCTTTCAAGGAAGTGCCATCCATTCTCTTGGTTAATGAAGAAAGGTGTGAACTTTATCTAGGATGCTGACTGTGAAGCTGGATTTCAAGATATTAAGTCATACCTCACCAAACCTCCAGTGTTAGCTGCTCCTATCACTGGGAAACCATTCATCTTGTACACAAGAGCTCTTGACCATTCTCTGGGCGCTCTACTCGCACAAGAAAATGATGAGAGAAAAGAAATTGCTCTATACTACCTCAGCCACATGCTGCTAGGTGCAGAGCATCGCTACTCTCTAGTCGAGAAAGAATGCCTTGCAGTGATGTTTGCTGTACAAAAGCTACGTCACTACCTGCTTTCCAACACAATCTACCTGGTTTCAAGGATCAACCTCTTGAAGGTCCTTGCCACAAAAGCAGGTTCTCTCAATGCATGACTGGCAAAATGGTCCATCCTTCTGTCATAATTTGATATTAGGTATGCACCACAAAAAGCAATCAAATGCCAAGCTTTAGCAGACTTTCTCGTAGAGCATCCATTGCCTAAAGATTCTCCACTTAGAGATGATCTCCTAGACGAATCCATCTACAATGTGGAGACTTCCTCACAAAATGCCTCCTTGGACATGTACTTTGAGGGTGTAACCAGGACAAATGAAAAAAGACAGCTGATCTCGGGAGTTGGCATCCTCTTTGTTAGCCCCGAAAAATACATGATTCCAAATGCTTTCTCGCTACTGGAACCATGCATAAACAATGCAGCTGAATACCAAGCTCTGATCTTAGGATTGGAACACGCCATCGAATCTAGCATCACCATGCTGGAAGTCTCCGGAGACTCTCAACTGATCGTCAACCAGATTAATCAGAAATTTGAAGTCAGGAAGCCAGATCTGCTGCCTTACTACAACAAGGCGCAATCGCTTCTGCAAACGTTTGAAATCTGTTATATCACCCACATCCGCAGAGGTGAAAACATCCGTGCAGATGCCATGGCCGAACTTGGCGTATCTATGGCGATCCCGGAAGGGGGAAATATACAAATTACAGTGTACGAGAGAAGGATCCTCCTTCCTCTTAACACACACCAACTGCTGAATGCCACCGAGTGGTTGGAAGTCAGATCTCTATCATTCAACCTTCAATCGACGACTGGAGGGATCCGTTCACTGATTACACTAGAGGGATCCGTTCACTGATTACACTATGTTCGGAATCCTACCTGAAGCTCCAAAAGAACGGGTAAGCATCCAAAGGCGAGCCCCAAACTTTTATTTGGATATTCCTTCAAAAATCCTCCATAGAAAATCCTTCAACGGAGTACTTCTACGATGCTTGTCACAACAAGAGGCTGAAGAAACACTCAAGGAAGCTCATGCTGGTTTTTGTGGAGCCCATCAGGCTGGTCCTAAGCTCTACGATCAGATAAAAAGGTTAGGTTATTATTGACCTACCATGGTGGCTGATGCAATGCAATTTGCTAAGCGCTACCAACAATGCCAAGTTCACGGAGATTATGTTCACATGCCTCCAGAATGGCTACATCCTACAGCAATCTCATGGCTTTTCGAAGCCTGGGGTATGGACATCATCGGTCCTATTTCTCCCCCATCAAGCAAAGGTCATCGTTTCATCTTCACTGCCACGAATTATTTCTCCAAGTGGTCAGAAACATTTGCACTCAACGAAATGAAGACCTCATTAGTCATTCAGTTCCTGCGCACCAACATCGTTTGTCATTTTAGCATACCTAAAAGACTCGTCCATGATAACAGACCACAATTCTGGGATCATCGCTTCTACAGGTTCTGCGACAAATACAAAATCCAAAGTTGTCCTTCGACTCCATACAATCCGGCAGCAAACGGATTAGCAAAAGCCTTCAATAAGACACTCTGCAAAATCCTCAAGAAAATGGTCTCTAGTCACAAAAGAGACTGGAGCGACAAACTGTCTGAGGCTTTGTGGGCCTATTGAACCACCGTTCGAGGACCAACCCATAGCACACCATTCTCTTTGGTCTATGGATGCGAAGCTGTCTTGCCCTTAGAGGTACAGATTCCTTCCTTGAGAGCATCTCTGCAAAATGACATGACTCAAGAAAGCAATGTCAAATTACGACTCCATGAGCTAGACAATCTCAAAGAGAGACGGCTCGAAGCTCGGCAAAGCATTGAACTTTACCAGGCGCGCATGGCAGGATCTTTTGTCAAGAAGGTCAGGCAACGTGCCTACAAAAAGGGTGACTTGGTTATTGTGGTAAAAAGACCAATGGTCTTCGCTCACAAGTCCAAAGGCAAGTTTGAGCCAAAATGGGAGGGACCCTATGTTATCAACAAGGTTTTCTCCAACGGCGCATATGCACTCCTAAACATGGACGGTGACAGATGTATGCTGCCCATCAATGACAAGTTCTTAAAGCGGTACTACCCTTGAAGACTTACCCAACTGGGTAAGAGCAATGCCTGCACGGCCAAAGCCTATTTCCAAGTACTCGCTTGTCAAACCCACTCCTTTTAGAATTTTCATATCAAATGTTGAAATTTCTAGAAACTCAAAACAATGCTTACTTTCATCGTTTTATTGTTAAAAAAATCCAAGTCTAGGAGCCTCTCCCTGACTTGACCAAAATTTTTGATCCTTGAACCCAAAATTCATGGTTTGAAATAAAATCCGTATTCAAGGGTTTCCACCCTAATCCACCCTGCCTTTCATCACCAAAATGGTTTTAGGTCAAAATTTACGACCCTCGTGTCTTTAAACCAAAAAATGGTTTTTCGAAAAACTGCGGGGAAGTGACGCTTAGTCGATACTCACACAAATCGGAAGAATGCGAACCACATTCGACACTTCCAAAATCGCAGGGAAGCGACATTTCGTCGATACTTGCAAAATCCAAAAATCGTGGAGGCGCAACATTCCAGTTGATATCCACAACCCAAATTTCAAAGGTTCGAAAAAACCAAAAAATCATGGAAATGCAACATTTCAGTTGATATCCACAAAGGTTCGAGAAAACCATAATTTTCAAAAATCATGGGAAAACGACATCAAGTCAATACCCGCAAAACAAATTTTTTTGAAAAGCAAGGAAGTGACACTTAGTCAATACTTGCACCCAAATCCGCGAAGAGGCGACATTCCATTGATACTCGCAACTGAATGAGCAAGGATGCGACATTCTATCGATACTTGCAAGACCATTCAGTAGGGAGGCGACTTTTAGTCGATACTTGTATTTTTGAAAACCAAAAACCTGGCTCTCATGCCAAAATCGGCTATAAATGCCACAAAAAACCTAGCTCTCATGCCAAAACCGGCTATCAAAGCCACAAAACCTGGCTCTCATGCCAAATCAGGCTATCAAAGTCACAAAACCTTGTCTTTAGGTTGAGAAGGACCGTTTTGACCATGACTTCTACCTGCCCATTTGCTTGTGGGTGTGCCGGACTGGAATGAGGCTGCTTGATTTGGAGGTCGGAATAGAAAATATTGAAGAGTCTGTTATCACACCACTTGCCATTACCACTGACAATGGCGTTAGGTATCCCAAAGTGACAGACTAGGTTTTTCCAGACAAAATTTTTCACATTTGAGTCTGTTATTTTTGCTAAGGGTTCTGCCTCCGCCCATTTTGTGAAGTAGTCAATGGCGATAACTACAAACTTGCACTGGCCTCTGCTCAAAGGAAGGGGGCCTAGGATATCAATGCCCCATTTGGAGAAAGGCCCAGTGCTCAGAATTGAAGTTAGCTCCTCTGGTGGCTGCCTTGGCACAGTGGCGAAGCGTTGACATTTATCGCATTTTTGGGCAAATTCTTTGGCGTCCTTCGCCATTGTAGGCCAAAAGAATACTTGCCTAAGTGCTTTGTGGGCGAGGGAGCGTCCTCCAGAGTGATTCCCACATATTCCTTCATGGATTTCACGAAGGGTGTAGTCAGCATCTTCAAGCGAGAGGCAGCGTAGCAATGGTAAGCAGTAGCCCTTCTTGTAAAGCGTATTGTGCAGGAGGGTATACTTGGAAGCCCTCATCCTGAGTTTTTTCGCCTCAAGGTGGTCATCTGGCTCTCTGCCTTCTTGGAGGAAGGCCCTTGTCGGGGTCATCCAATTTGGCTCGCCCGTTGCACAGTTGATGTTCACAATATCCACATCTAATTTGCTCCACTCCAACTGATGCCCAATGAATGTTGGTTCGGCAGATGAGGCCTCCAATGATGAGGTAAGCCTGGCGAGAGCGTCTGCAGCAACATTTTCTCCTCTAGGAATGTGACAGATCTGGAAGCACTGGAAACGTTGTATCAATCGTTTCACCATGCCAAGGTACTCTTGCATTCTCTCCTCCTTTGCTTCAAATTCGCCATTTACTTGATTGACCATGAGTTGGGAATCACTGTAACCAAGAAGGGATTGGGCGTCCATTTTGATTGCCAACCTTAGACCAGAGAGGAGGGCTTCATATTCGGCTTCATTGTTAGAGGCAACGAAATGAAGCTTCACAGTGTACTTAATAGGTGTACCATCAGGGCTGATCAGGATAAATCCAGCTCCGCTTCCTTCGCTGGTCGCCGAGCCATCAACTTATAATTTCCAGAGTGGCTGTGATGGGAAATTGGGGATATCAGCAGGTAGGTGGTCACCTTAGAGAGGCTCGACGCCCAAAGATGGAGAGGCCAGGATGCCTGAGGTGGAGACTCTTGGAGTGGAGTAAATGTCTGGGAACCTAAGGAGGGAAGTGTGGGAGAAGGAGAGCTCTGGGCACCCAGGGGTGAAGAAATCTGGGCGCCCAGGGGTGGAGATTATTGGGCGCCCAGCTGGGGAGTGAGAGAGCTCTGGGCGCCCAGGGGTGGATGTGTCTGGGCGCCCAGCAGGGGAGAGAGAGAGCTCTGGGCGCCTAGGGGTGGATGTGTCTGGACACCCAGCAGGGGAGAGGGAAAGACCTGGGCACCCAGCAGGGGAGAGGCCTGGGCGCCCAGCAGGGGAGAGGGAGAGACCTGAGTGCCCTGCAAGGGAGAGGGAGAGACCTGGGCGCCCAGCAGGGGAGAGGCCTGGGCGCCCAGCAATGGTTCTTAGGGGACACATGCTGAGGAGAGCAAAACAGGATCATTCGTCTACCCTTCAACGTGCGTGAATTCAGCTACAAAGTCTATTAGGGCTTGTGCTTTGATTGCAGGCCTTGGTTGATATTGAATATCAAACTCACCTAGCTCCACTGCTCACTTCACCAGTCTCCCAGCTACATCAGGTTTTCCCAATACTCTTTTTAAGGGTTGATCAGTAATTACCACAACTGTGTGGCTCTGAAAGTAGTGCCGCAGGCGCCTTGCAGTCGAGATGAGGGAGAGCGCTAGCTTTTCCAACTCTGAGTATCTGGACTCTGCCCCTCGGTATGCTCTGCTCACATAATAGATTGGCTTTTGCACTCCATCCTGATTTCTGATGAGAACAGAGCTCACTGCAGAAGGGGAAGCGGAGAGATATAAGTACAACACTTCACCGGGTGTAGCATGTGAGAGGAGAGGGGGAGCGGTCAAGTTGGCTTTAAGCTTCTAGAACGTCTCTTCAGCTACGGGTCCCCATTGGAAAGCTTTCTGGAGGATTTTAAATAAACGCAGGCACTTGTCTGCAGACTTGGAAACAAATCTGTTAAGTGCTGCAACTCTTCCATTGAGGCGCTGCAGCTCCTTGGTGGAAGAGGGCGATTTCATATCGAGTATTGCTTTGATTTTATTGGGGTTCGCCTCAATTCCCCTTTGGCCGACCATAAAATCCAAGAATTTTCCAGACCCTACACCGAAGGCACACTTCTCAGGATTTAACTTCATGCGATAGAGTCGGAGAGTATCAAAAGTCTCTTGGAGATGATCAATGTGGACTGCTGCGGCGAGACTCTTCACCAACATGTCGTCTACATACACCTCCATGGTCCGCCCAATCTGAGAGTGAAACATTTTGTTCACTAGGCGTTGGTAGGTCGCACCTGCATTTTTTAGCCCGAAAGGCATGACCCCGTAGCAATAGGTCCCTTTCGGGGTGATGAACAACGTCTTCTCCTGATATGGGGGGTGCATGCATGCTAATCTGGTTGTATCCAGAGTAGGCATCCAAGAAGGAGAGCAGTTCGTGTCCTGCCGTGGCGTCGATGAGGAGATCAATCCTTGGCAACGAATAGATAAGATTTGTCACACATGTCTCCCGTATGTGGATCTCATCCATATACATGTGTTACATCTAATATACTTGTGGACTCCGGTTCATCTCATGAACCATCATGTCATTCGTATTGGTTATGTGCATATATATAATAAATCACCATTCATCTCATGAAAAGTAAGCATGAATATATGAATAAATAAAGAATTTAATCAATTTATTATATCATCTACTGGATTGAGTCCATAAAACTAACATTAATAGCAATGCTTCAAAGATCCGTTTTGTTACAAAGCTCCATGGAGTCACCAAATAGATCATGTGGGTTTGGATCTGGGCATAACCTTTCTCTATGGCATAGATTATCTTAGATCTAATTCCACGAACATTCAAGCATCATTACATGACAAGTATTCAAAACTACAATGATTAAATACCCAAGCTAAATATTGCATTAATAAATAAATCCAATACATGGATAGCATTCAATCATATAATCAAAGTGTTGTAACCAAAATCCTAGAACCTATACATTACTAAAAGTAAAAGATTAGGGCTTCATCGCAACCCCAAGATGAAGAGTTAGTTACTCATGGAGAGAGATTGACGGAGAATCCTTTATGAAATCTCCATTAAAACTCCTTCCAATGCCTCCAAAACTAGCCTCTGGTTGCCTCTCTCAAGCCTTCAATGACCTAAAACGTTATGGGCTCCCTTTTTTATAACTTTTGTCTAATTTCCCTTCAAAATGCGGAGAGAAACGAAGATTCCCTGTGTCTAGCGTTCGGACGCCTGTTCACAGAATGTAGAGTTTGAGCAAGGACCGGCGTCTAGACACCTGCTATCTAGCGTCTGGACACCCGGTGGCAGAATGCTCCAGTTCGTCTGTGGTTTGTGCCTTCTTCCTCCAATTAGTTCAGAATTCTACTCCCTTCATCTATAATAGCCGCAACCAAGAAATTATAACAAATAAGGTGACATAATATCATCCCAAGGTGTAACAAGGTCATTAGTCTAAATGGTACATTTAGGCTCTCATCAGACCTCTATGAATGAAGTCATTCTTCGCTTTCCAAATAGTACACAACTTTGATAGACCCCCATTTTTTTAGTGAACATCTCCAAGGGGAGGAGATGGATGACCATGCTCACAAGTATTCTTCCACCATTTAATGACTTCTCAATGGCGAAAGGAGTCAGATATAAGACCCCAATGCGAACCGACCTAACACGCTCTAACATAGTCACATCACATAAGGGCATGTCCAACTGAATCATCCTCTTTCTTGCAAATAGGGTATATTTGAGTCATATAGTTAATTTTAGCTTTTATAATGGTTCTTATGGAGATAGCATTTCGAAGACATTTCCAACCAAAGATTAGAACCCTTTGAGAGAGAGAGGAAGCTTCCAAAAAGTCTTCCAATCAAGTCACAGAATGAGGTTAGCTTCATTAGTACCACAAAATATATCAAATACTTATAAAATCTAGATATACACATATTTACATGCATTTAGAATATTCATACATCCAAAGTATGTTTATTACATCTCAATGAATCATTTTTACATTGTCAACTCTAAATCTTAAGTATTAATTACTTGTATTTGGCTCGGCTGAGTTTACTTAATATTTAACCCTATCTTTTATCAAAAAAAGGTAACTCGGCAAAGTCAAGAATCACCATATAACCAAAGTATAATGCATATGTAATGTAAAACCATGTATA
Source organism: Litsea cubeba (assembly GCA_012931725.1). Classification (NCBI taxonomy): domain Eukaryota; kingdom Viridiplantae; phylum Streptophyta; class Magnoliopsida; order Laurales; family Lauraceae; genus Litsea; species Litsea cubeba. The sequence continues at coordinate 23,506,798 of CM022947.1, read as the reverse complement.
TTACATATAATAATAGGTTCCTTAGTTGCACACATGGGGTTTTTGATAAAAAGGGACACATCCTGACCTCACCAGATTGTTTTTGTCCCAAGATACTAAAACAAAAAAAAAAAAACAAAAAAAAAAAAAAAAAAAAAAAAACCAAATTGCCTCCACATTCAATGCCTTGCCATTACACATCATATATATATATATATATATATATATATATCTTTCGTTGGGTGTTCATATGCTGGGCTGAGCGTTGTCAAAGCTTGTACAGCCCTAGCTCGTTTAGTAGTGTCAGACGTCTAGGCCTGATCTAGCCTGTGGCTCTAAAATGAGGCCCAAGCCAAGCCCATTAGAGAAAATATAGATGCCCTTAGTGCGGGGCCTTTAAACATGGAGCCCAACCCCAAAACATTTAATTAATGGGCTAGAAAATTAGGGTCAGGTTCAGGCTAGCCGAGCATCGGTACTCTTTTATAACACAGAAGGAAGTTCCAAGGAACATCGATTCTATTTCATGTAACACAAGGAAGGTAGTTTAAAGCCCAGCCCATTTAAAACATATGTATATACCCGTAGAACCAACCGGGCCTTTTAGAAGGTAGCAAAGCCCCGTCCATTTCTGACTGGGCCACAAAATCAGGTCCGATTTAACCTAGAAAGCCAAGGATTGTTTTCGTCTCTGGAAAGAGATGAGCGGGAAAGAAGGGAATGGGCGGATTTTCCCAATTTTTGAGCCTTTAAATATGCTACGCTTGCAATCCAACGGTCAAGAGCCAACTTCGCACGAAGTTGGTGAGAACACTTCTCACCTGACCAAATCCCTTTAAAATACTTGGTCAAAAGATGCACTGTTCAGGTATGTCCAAATGCATCTAATCTCACCTACATACTTCAGTTTGAAAGGAGAATCATAACAACTGGAAGATGTGTAGGAAAGGGTTTTTTTTATCACTTCTTGTTTTTTTTTCCCTGAAGTAAGAGACGATTATAAAAAAAACCCAAGGAAAGAGTACAAACCAGGCCCCTCTATCCAGCCTGGGGCACAGAGCAAAACACACATTAGTGAACCTGATCATGGATCAAAACACATATAACCCAACAGAGGGATAACTACTAACTACCCAACATCCGAATACAAGAACCACAAAATTCTTTTCCATCTGAATGATTCTGCAGATCATTCAAATAATTGATTTTCATCTGCTCCAGACTGCCTAGCCCTATTGGTGTGAAATAGAAAGCCCTGGTGTAATTTTCAGCTCTACGTTGTTCTTGATTAAAGGCTGCTCCAACAAGTTTTTTTTGTTTTTCCTTTTTATCATGTGGGTATCTCTAAGGTCTTTGACCCAACGTAACTAATTCCCAGGTGGCGACCGCTAATCCCACACAAATGCACACTAGATAAATTTGGGGCAGCTTTCAAACAAAAGATGTGTGGAGCATACTCACGCCTTCGTTAAGGAGTGGGCCCCACCCAAGGGGGAAGTATTGAAAAGTATTGTGATTCATATACTAACAAATCGATGTTTTTGTAGGAATGATTAGCTAAGAAAACTTAATATTGGTATCAGAGCCAATTAGTTGTAAGTTTGAGTCATAGGAGGACCGACTCGGTGCTAAAAACTCTGTATAGCCAAAATTGTGTCAACGGGGTTCCACTTGATCGCAGGGAGAAATTGAGAAGTGCTTTTGTTATTCCTACTAATACTTCAAGGTTTTGGTAGAAATGGTAAGCAAAACAAACTTAATATCTTATCAAAATCAACTAGTCACAAGTTCGAATGCCAGGAGGAGAGACTCAGTGTTATAAAAATATATGAGCCGACCGGGTTCCACGTAGGGGGGGTGTTAAGAAGTGGGTTTCACCTTAGGAGGAGTATTAAAAAGAATTTATACTACCTCGATCTAGTAACACCTCAAAAGTACGCCGACCGGGTTCCATATGAGGGGAGTACTATTGAGAAGTATTTTTGGTTGACTCCAATACCATATTCAATTTCTTTAGCTAATCATTTCTACCAAAACTTCAAAGCGTTAGTAGAGGCAAAGGCAACATAAATACTTTTCAATAGCCTTATGCCACTCCACCAACTCCCAGGTGGATCTGCTCCAACAAAGATGAGAAGGAATGGACCATGTTAGAGAATAGCGGATTATAGTTAGGACTCTCTTAATGTTGGAGATAAGGATGAGTTTTAATTAATTTGAATAGATAAGGATTTGTTTTAGTTAATTTGAATTAGGCATGTCAAACGGGCCGTGCCGGCCCCCAAACTGAGCCCGCCCGTGCCACGGGTCGGGCCGGCACGGCCCGCCAGGGAAAAACCCTGGCACGGCACGGCCCACATTGGGGCGGGCTGGAGCGGGTTGTGCCGGGCCGGCACGCCTGGCTCCTTTTTTTTTTTTTTTTTCCTAATAGAGTTTTAGGCGGGCCAGTTTACTGATTGCGTCAGGTTGGGTTGGTCCGAACTGCGTAATTTGTATAGATTTTAAAAATAAATGTGTTTGGGTGAACTCGATCTCACAACCATTAGGATGTGAAAGATAAACACAACCACTAGACTACCTAACTTTTGTATACTAATATTTATTCAAACAATATTAAAACTAGTTAGATGAGGATGTGAACCTAACCACGAATATTAAACTATTAGTTACATTAGGATGAGAACTTAACCACTTTAGATGATGATGAGAAGCTAACACCTTTTTTATCCAACTTTTCACTCTTAGATTCAAACAACCTGAAATATGAAAAAAAATATATCATGTCCTTTTTTCTACTCATTTTTCAACCAAATTGAAATGCCATGGTTAAGGATATTTCAATTGAGATGGCAAACTCAATTTCTATTTTTTGGCTTAATTATCATACTTTAAACGAGAACTTAGCGCGGTTAAATATTTCTACCTTTATCAACAATCATTTCAAGTCTTCCAAATGACCCACCATGAAACCACAACCTTGGACTTCATTTTATTTAGATTTGCATCAATTTCTTTATTTTTTAGTTATGGTTTTTTAGTCTTAGCCAATAATTCTCATTATCTTTATCATGGTTACATATTTTTTACTTCTTTTTCCTAGTGTTCATATCAATGTAAATATATGGCTTTCTGTGATGTGATCGAGAGTGGAGTTATAGGAACATGTGACGAGATTATATTGAACATAAATGACTGAATTATGAACATATTCCCGTGTTTAATTCTGAGCTTTCCAACCTATAAAGAATCTCAACTTCTCAAATGCTCAGGGGTTCTTGAACATAGATGAATGCAGGTAGGGAATTTCATTTGAGATTCTCAAATATCTCTGAAGACAACAAAATTATTGAAGGCAAGGGGGCGAATTTAGTGAAGGTAAGTGTGTCACACCAAAACATTCCCCTTATTACTTCTCCCCAAAAACGCATTGCCCCTCATTATTAGTGTGACTAATTTACACTAAAGTCCTACCTTACCAAGTTATGTAAGTGTTTTTTTTATTAGAAAATGCCTAGGGTTGTTAGTTGGCTGGGAATTAGATTTTTATAAATTTAAAAAAATATATAAAAAAATAATTTTTTTTGCGGGCAGGGCGGGCCGTGCCAGGCGGGCCTAGCGGGCCGATCCTGGCGGGCCTGGCGGGCCACAGAGGCTGGCCCACCAGGCTGGCGGGCCTGGCGGGCCGTGCCTAACGGGCCAGCGGGCCTGCGCAACTCGGCCCAGCACGGCCCGCGTCATGGGCCTTGCCCAGTGGGCCGTGCCGTTGACCGGGCCGTGCCGTGCCACGGCCCGTTGACTAGCGGGCTGGGCCGTGCCGGCTTGACATCTCTAATTTGAATGTAGGGATTGCTTTGTATTACCTTTCTATAAATTGGAATTTTCTCCCATAATAAACTTACGGTGAATTTATAGGAATGTTTTGATTATTAAAATACTTTATGGTATCACACCCAGGGTTCATTGATGATCTTGCGATGAAGCCTAGCACGATCTTATTCTTTGTGCTTCTGTGATAATCACCATCAATTCTCTTTTATTTCAATAAAATCAAATATCTACTCTCGTCCATCCAAATGCTCAAGCCTTACAATATCGCCATCTTCATCAAATTGTATGATCGGAGCTTTTATAAGAAATCGTGGCAGATTTGATTTAGTGGGCCACTAGTATTGACAGACTAAAAAAAGAGCGGGTTGCGATGATTGAGGGGGATGTTAGAGAATAGCGGATTATGGTTAGGACTCTCCTTATGTTGGAGATAAGGATTAGCGCGTTTACAAAATTTTATATTCTACTGATTAAAAGGATGTGAGCATATTCATATATCTCTTTCCACAGCACCATAAAGTCCTAAGATAGAGGGGGTGGATTTTGGAATGGAAGTGGTTAGGATAAGACAGTCCCTTTCAATTTGAATCTTATATAGGCCAATGTCCACACAAATTGCCAACCTCTTTTGAAGAGAGCTTAGCTTCCGGAGGGTGCTGAGCTTCAATGTACCCTATTGTCTCTAATGATTCCCTCTATATTTGCTGAGCAGTTAATAAAGACTTTCGAGTCTCACTTTCTTCCATAATATCACCGTAAGTTTTGATGGGCCAGGCCCAAGTGACCCGAATTGTGATGGTGAGTCAGGTCCAGGTGATCCGATCCAAGCCCAAGTGATCCATTCCAGGATGACGGGTCAGGCCAAAGTGACCCGTTGAGATCCGAAGCTTGCTTCACGAAGCCTCACCACGTCAAGGATACACGTCGCTTTTGAAGAAGTCCTCTCCTTACCCGCTTTTACCAATTTGTGTGGAGAATATCTTACCAGCCTCCACCTGCCTCGTCTCTCGAGGGCAGCTCTAAGGCTCCAAACAGATGTTGCATTAAAGTCATCCCCGTCTGTTAGGGGAAGACTATAAATAGGAGAGCCCTCTCATCACTTGAGGGGCAATTAATATCTTTTCACAATTTCCTATGGTTGTAACCCTTTTTACGCTCATCAAAGATCACTAGGCAATCCCTGCCTTTATGAAGTGGACGTAGGTCACACAGACCGAACCACTATAAATTCCCTTTCTCTCTCTTTTATTTACCGCATTTATTACTTGACCGGGGGTGTCCGAAATATAAATTTTGGCATCATCAGTTTGGCGCCGTCTGTGGGAACGAAAAAAAATCAAATACTTTAGATTATGGTGATCAGCATGAGATCGGCGAGACGGGAGGATAATCCCACTCAAGATGGGCGCCCAACAGGCCCGGGTCCTTCCGGGCGTCCAGGCCCTTCCAGGCACCCAGACTTCCCCAGGCAGGGAGACCATGGTTCTCCACCGGGTAACCCTGCCCCAAATACTCCTACTCCCACTGCTCAGCAGATGTTGGAGCCCATGTAGCAGCTGGTAGCCCAAAACCAGCAGATCTTACAACTCGTGCTTGCGGGGCAGGGAGGAGCTCAGTTTGGAGCAGCACCCCAGGGAGGAGCACTGTTTGGTGGAGTACCGCAGGAAGTACCAATCCCAAGGCATGCTCCACGGTGAGAAGCGCCTCACCTGGGCGCCCATCCCCATGGCGCCCAGGGTAGAGGAGCACCTCACCCGGGCGCCCATCCCCCTGGCGCCCAGGGTAGAGGAGCACCTCACTTGGGCGCCCCTCATCATGGCGCCCAGGGTCGAGGAGCGCATCACCACAGCGCCCATGGCCGGGGAGCACATATGAACGTCCATCCCCATGGTGCCTCTTCAGGAGCCCCCAAGTTGCCATGAAAGGGATACTCTTGGTCGATCCTCAAGGCCGCGCCCATCACAAAGTTCCTCCACCCCCTAGTGGAGCTCAGCTTAGAGGACCCCCACCTCCAGGTGGAGCAAATCATGGAGGATTTCCACCTCCTCCCTTCAATTCTAATGGGGAGGATTCTCACTTCCAAGAATGGGGAAGTGAGAATCACAGCATTGGAGATCAGAGTTATTTCCCTGATCCCTCCAGGGAGCCTCACAATCGCTGGGAGGAAAAAATCAAAGAAATGCAGAATCAACTGGGCGATGCCCTCAACGCCGAGACGGTGGATTATCTAGTCGGGCGAACGGATACTCCGTTCAAGCCCGATGTGGTGAATTATCCGCTTCCTCGGAAGTTCAAAATGCCCTCCATGGAGACCTTCGATGAAAGGAAGGATCCATTGGACTACCTAGAGTTTTATAAAACCAAAATGCAGCTACACAGCATCCCCGACGAGATCATGTGCAGGGCATTTCCAACTACGCTAAAAGGTTCTGCCCGACAGTGGTTCGCCAATCTCCAATCAGCATCCATCGCCACCTTTGGATAATTGAGCAAATCTTTTGTCTCACACTTCATTGGTGGGCACCGCCACCAGAAGCCTGCCACACACCTGCTTAGTATAAAGCAGGACGAGAATGAAAGCCTCAGGAGCTACATCACTCGTTTTAACGAGGAGGTACTTCAAGTCGAAGAGCCCGACGACAATGTCTCCATGACGGCTTTTATCGGAGGCCTTTGCTCGTCGAGTTTCCTCTTCTCAGTGATGAAGCGCCCGCCAAAGAGCTTTCCAGAATTACTGACAAAAGCCCAAAAATATATGAATGCTGAAGACACCACCAGGGCGAGGCGAGGAGAGACCTCCAGATCAGGCAGCAAGGGAAAGAAGCGGAACAGAGACGAGAAGAAAGAAACAAGCAACAAATGAAGCAAGACAGAAAGAGTACCTGTCAGAGACCGTCTCGGTCCCGCTCCGCAAAGAGATAGGCAAGTGTTCACCCCTCTCACTGCTACTGTAGAGCACATCTTGTTCCAAATTCAAGATGACCCCGCCATAAAATGGCCAAGGAAGATGAAATCTCCTCCAAACCGGAGGAACCCGAACAAGTACTGTCGCTTCCATCGCGACCATGGCCATGATACCGACGACTGTTATGAACTCAAGCGGCAGATTGAGGATCTCATTCGGCATGGCCACCTGCGCCAATACGTTGCGGGTAGGGGGCAAGCAATGCCACCACCACCACCTCACAATCTGGAGAACCAGCAGCCGATCGGAGAAATCCGAACCATCTCAGGAGGACTGGCAGAGTCGCTCTCGGCCATGAAGGCCCATGCCAGAAATGCAAGACATCTTGAGGAGGCACGCCCGTCCAAGGCGCCTAGGCATGGCGCTAACGAAGTCATATCCTTCTCAGACAAGGATTTAGAAGGGATCCAGCACCCCCATGATGACCCTCTGGTGCTCACCATGACTGTCGCCAATTTTCAGGTACATAGAATTTTGGTAGACAGTGGAAGTTCTGCAGATATTCTATTTGTAGAAGCTTATGATAAGCTGAAGCTGGGGCGAGAGAGGTTGCAGCCAGTCAAATTTCCCTTTATTAGCTTTTCGGGGGAGAAAGTGTATCCCTCGGGGGCGATCACATTGCCAGTCACAGCTGGGACTGCACCCCGAAGTTCCATGACAATGGTCAATTTCCTGGTAATTGACTGCCCTCAGCTTATAACATCATAATGGGGCGACCAACTCTTAATGCATTAAGAGCCGTCCTCTCTACCTTTCATCTCCTCCTCCGCTTTCCAACTCCGAATGGAATCGGGGAGGTAAGAGGGGACCAAGTAGCGGCAAGAGAATGCTACGTGTCCTCAATGAAGGCCAAGAAAACGCAGGAGGCATTGCAAGTTGAGATCTCGGACCCGAGGGATGAAACCACTTCGGAGAGAGGAGAACTAGTTGAAGAACTTACCTCTGTGGTCTTAGATGAAGACCTCCCGGACAGGAGAGTATACATTGGCTATTCTCTTTTTGAGAATCTGGCTCGTCAATTGACGAATTTCCTGAAAGATAACATGGGCGTTTTCGCATTGTCACATGCAGACTTAGAAGGGGTTGATCCCAAAGTTGCAACTCACCGCCTCAATGTCGACCCTCGCCACAAGCCTGTTCGACAAAAGCTCAGAGGCGCCTCCACTAAAAGGGCCCAAGCAATGGACAAGGAGGTCGAGAAATTAATAGAGAATGGGGCTGTCAGGGAAGTAGCGTACGCTGAGTGGCTCTCAGATATTTTGATGGTGACGAAGGCGAACGGGAAATGGCGCCTATGCATCCTTTAATATCTTCACAACCAGTGATGAGACTGGACATCTCATACTGACAAGGTTGCAGCACTTTGATCACTATGAGATAGTGTGATTTGTCTCGATCATCAGAATGTAAGATTCTGGATCATAGTGCTGGTACATTGGATGTATTGAAGGACCATGGGAAGCACCTTATAAACACTGTCTTTACTTTAAGGTCTGCTCTCATAATTCCCTAGCAATAGGCTCTCAATCCTGAGGCATTAATGAACTAAAGTTTCTATCTATTCATTTTCTTTGAGTCACCAATGAGTGAAGCCAACTGTAGGTCAACACCTCGGTGATTTGGGTACGTGGTAGTAGAGCTGTGGGAACATTCAATGGTCAAGATGGAATCTATCTCTAATATCCCCTTGTGCCAATTAATGGATTTATCATTGGTAAGTGCGCACCCATTCCGATTAAGAGTTAATTGGAAAGGTAGCTATGATCATTATAATTAATTGGGGCTCAAGGATAATAAGATATGGATCTAGTTTGGAAGACAGGTCCAATTGATCCATGGATATTGATAGAGGGGTCTACTAGTGGTAATGTGGAAGTTTAGGGTTTTCTATGTAATATTCCTAAGACTGGAGTTCAATGGCATTTATATAGTGGAGTTATTTGCAATTAACTGTGGGCCCGGATTACACATGAGATGTGGGGTCATGTGTCCCAGTTGGAGCCAGCTTTCTAAGGAATCCCTAGTGGTCCCCACGCTAGCCCAATTATTAGAAAGTATCTAATTCTAGTTGAGCTCTAAAAGGAAAGTTACTATTTCTATTTGAAGTAAGACTTCTAATAGTGGTAATAGTAGACTTGCTAATTTTAGTAGAAGTGAGACTTCTATTTTAATTAGAAAGGAATTGGAAAGTTACTAATCATATTTGAAGTGAGACTTCTAATTATGATATGGTAAGTTACTAATTAATTAATGGAAGTAAGACTTCTATTTTAATTAAGAAGAGATAGTTACTAATTTTTGGAAGTAAGACTTCTAATGGAAATTAGTAAGCATGGCTTGCAAAAGCTATAAATAGAGGAGAGGAGGGCTGGATGTCCCAAGTATGCTACATACCTAGGGATTCACGCCCAGCCCTCTCTAGTGCAAAAGTTGCACGAGTTTTTCCTCTCTTCTCTCTTCTAGTTCTCTTTCTAGTTTCTCCCTAGAGTTCTTAGTAGTTTTCTCATAGAGATCCCACCATCTTCTTGAGAAAAAGGAGAATCTGATACGGGTCATAGCGTGGAAGATCAAGAGGTCTTGGAGATTCCTATTTGATATGTGAAAGCGTTTCATCATCAAAGAAAGACGCAACTTCTCCATTAGAGCACAACCGAGCACCAAAGGTATAATCCACTTCCTTTGCATGTTGTAGATTATTATGGATGCTTGTTCGTTGCTGTTTCTATTTTCTAGATAGATTGTTTTACTGATCATGATGGCTGAGATTGAGGACATGAATCCTAAATTGGGTTTTATAGCCTTCTGGATAGTTGATCCCTGCATCAAGTGGGTCAAAAGTTTTTGAAACATATCCTAGAGGCCCACCTTATTTCCAACAATTGGTATCAGAGCCTTACCTCATCTCTTATCAAGTTAGATCAGTAAGCTTGATCTAATCTTTGCATGAGATGCGAAGAGGATAGATTAAGGACTATATACGGATCAGTTTGATGGTTTTGCTTGGATAATTAGTAAATCCATGTTTGGATAGTCACAAAAGGGTTTAACAATGATGGAATGATGGTAGAAAGCCATTGGGAGTCTTCAGAAGAGTTCTGGAGATGTTTGGACACGAAATAGAAAAACCCAACTTGCAGATTTCCGTCAGGTCGGTCGACCGAAGACACTGAAGTCGGTCGACCGAGCCCTCTAGTAGGTCGACCGAAGACACTAACACAGCAAGATCGTAGTGTTTGGGTTATTTATGTAATTTTCTAAATTTGTAAATTCTGGCGATGTCTGAGACAAAGAAGGAAAGTGAAGCTGGACTCCTAATCAAAGAGTTTGAACATTACCAAAGGTGTTTTGGAGTTTCCCAAAGAGTTTGAGGAACTCCAAATTTTTTGGAAAGTCTATAAGTCCAAGAAGTCTATTCCACTTGGTCCATGTGGAGGAGAGGACTAGTTTCTAATTTTTGCGTTTTCTATTTATAGTTGAATGCTTTATTTAGAATGTTTCCAAATCTGATCCAAACATAGCAAGTTACTAATATTGGTCAAATCAAATTAATTTTTGGAAAGAGTTCTAATTAGTGTTGATATCCCATGAGATGGACACATTGGTAACACTAATTTAAGAAACTGGACTTTCCTTAAAATAACTTGACTTGGAACCAATCTTAGATCATATCATGAGATGGTTTGATGATTCATATATGTGGGCCCTAATACCTTAAAAGGAAATCCTCAATTCTAAAATATTAAGTGGGAGCGGGGCATTCAAATTGAGAAATCCCCATGGTTTTCCACCATAGGTCCATTGTAAGGAAAGTATTAGCCTCACGCCACCAAGAGAGTGGCCGTTTCCCACGGAGGGCTTTTATTTGTCTGGTTACTAGATATGGATCTCCTATGAATAGTATTGATGAGACGTGGTGGGGGTTCTCTCCCCAAGGAGGAGCTGCCCATCGCGGTTGTCATGCAATATTAGTTGGTGGGTCACACTTAACTAAAATAATGATGTAGTATCCCCAAGGATTTGCCTCATGTATTTTAGAAACCAAAGTTAATCGGGAGTCATACATTATTTGGTATGAGATACCTAGATGATAATGAATGATTAGGGATCAAGGATAGTTGGTCTTAATCTTAATTTTGACGACTTTGATCTGCACCAATCTATGGGGCATTTGCACTCCCCAAGGAGGCATGCCCTAGGGGATTGGGATTCCGATGTATTCTAAATTTAGTGCTTATGAGGATTCCCATATGAATTTGGAAGAATACTAAACCCTAATGTCATTTATATTCTTTCATTAAATGTATGGTTACGTGCTTTAATTTATACAGCATGAATTCGAATACTTTCAATCCACTTGCGACCATCCTCAACCAGAACAAGTTGATGGGATCCAACTATGTAGACTGGAAAAGGAACCTGGATATTATCTTGATATCTTCAAGTTGCAAATATGTCCTTACTATACCCTCCCTTCCTGAGCCTGAGCCTGATGCACCACAGATTGTGAAAAACTTTTACACCATGTGTACCAATGACAATGAGAAGGTCAGATGTTTTATTCAGGCATCCATGTCTACTGTTTTGCAAGAACAACATCAATCCTATAAGTCATCATACGATATTATATCGAACTTAAAGGAGATGTTTGCAGACCAGGTTAGGCCTGCTAGGCAGGCTGCTATAAAAGTGTTGATGGAGACAAAGATGGTTGAGGGAACCCCAGTACAAAAATATTTGTTACAAATGAAGTTGGCATTGAATGAGTTAGATGTACTGGGGATTATGATTGATACAGAATCGCAGATCGACATGATCATTCAATCACTACCGAACTCATTCAAATATTTCGAGATCAATTATAATAAATTGGAAATGACAATAGCTGAGCTGTCTCGCCAGCTGGTAGTGTTTGAGGAAATCATGAAGAAAAGACCAACTGCCCTCATGACAGAAAAGTCATTTGCTAAGTCTAAGCCAAAAGGCAAAAACCGGGATAGCAAGAAGCAATCAGTCATCAAAGGTCCTAAGGTGGAGTATAGTTCCACTAGTGGTGTGGCAAAGGTCAAGGATACGGGAGCAAAGGGAAAGTGTTTCCACTGTGGTATGACAGGACATTAGAAGAGGAATTGTCCACGATTTCTGTCAAAGGAAAAGACCTCAGGTATGATTGAGTCATTTGTTTCTGAAGATAGTTTTTCAACTAGTACTTCAGAATCTTGGTTTGTAGACTTTGGTGCAACTAATTACATCAGTAATATGTTGTAGGAGTTACAGGTAACCAGGAGGATTAATGACGGGGAAATTAGTATTAACCTGGGATCGGAACCCAAGGCAGAAGCAGTGTCAGTAGGAGTAGTAACTTAGTTGCTTTCAAATATTAAGTTGATTTTGTCAGATACATTAAATGTACCGTCTTAAGACGAAATTTTAATTTCTAGTATGATGAATAGGAGTTATTCTGTTACTTTTGGTAATTAAATTGTCTTAAAGTTGAGCGGTACTCTTATCTACTCTGACAAGGTAATCAATGAATTTTATTTGTTAACTCCCACAATGTATGAGATACATGACACTGATGTTAATAATAGACCATCATTAAAGAGGAAGTTACCTTCATCTAATCCAACAAACTTTTGGCACCCAAGAGGCTAGGTCATATAAACCTAAACAGGATTGACAGGCTAGTGAAAGATGGTATCTTACTTTCATTGGTGATAGAACCAATGCCTATCTGTAAATCTTGTTTGGAAAGCAAAATGACCAAAAGACCCTTATTCATCTAAGGGCAGAAGGGCCAAAGATTTATTGGAGTTAGTGTATACTGATGTGTATGGACCCATAATATTAGAGCGAGAGATTGATATGAGTATTTCATCACTTTCCAGAGTTCGTCAACGCAGAAGATGCCGGCGGCAGCGAGGGCCGAGTTCACCAGAGCGCGGCTCGGGAGCCAGACAGCGAGGAGTCCGAGAAGATCATTAATGTGATCCATCTGGCGTCCTCAGTCCCCTCTCCCTCGTCTCGTGGAAGCTCGCGGGCCCGCGCCGAGGCCAGGCGAGCGTCACATGGGAAGGAGGTGATGAAAGCCGAGCTCGCACCGGCATCCAAGAGAGCCCGCCGCGACCGTCCCGCTTCTCGTTCTCGGATAAGGATCTAGAGGGAATCCAGCTCCCTCACAACGACCCCCTGCTCCTCACAATGAAGCTAAGAGACTTCACCGTGAAAAGGATCCTCGTCGACTCCGGCAGCTCTTCCGAGGTCCTCTACTACGATTGGTTCAAGAAAATGAACCTCTCGGAAGCAGACCTCACGGAGGTCCGTGCACCCCTGCTAGGGTTGTCCGCCACGCCAGTCTATCCCAAGGGTAGGATCACCTTAGAGACCCGGGTCGGCGGAGCCTCCGTGTTGGCCGACTTCCTGGTCGTGGACGCCCCTTCTCCCTACAACGTCATCTTGGGCAGAACGTGGCTCCACAAGTTGGAGGCAGTCCCTTCTTCCCTCCACCAGAAGCTGAAGTTCGTCTTCGAGAGCAAGGAGGGCAAGATGGAAGTTGTCACGGTAGAGGGAGATCAGCACCAGGCCAGGCAGTGCATGCTGGCCGCGGTCCCAGCAGTGAAGGAGCTAGAGCGCGTCAACCTCGCCGAATTCGAGAAAGGCTTAGATGAAATCGGCCGAGATCCCGAGAAGAAAAGCATTGAAGACCTGGCCGAGGTCAGGCCGAACTCGGCAGACCCATATAGGTTCTTCCTGATCGGCACCCAGCTGCCAGACGAAGAGAAAGCCGAGCTCTCAAGGTTCCTAATGCAGAACGTCGATGTCTTTGCTTGGAGCCCAAGCGAAATGCCTGGGGTCGACCCCGAGGTCATGTGCCACAAGCTAAATGTGGACCCCAACCACAAACCAGTAGTGCAGAGGGCCCGAAGGACAGGGCTGCAGCAGACAGATGCGGTCGTCGAAAAGGTCGGCAACCTGCTGAAGGCAGGAGCCATCCGGGAAGTCCAGTACCCGGTCTGGCTGGCCAACACGGTGGTGGTCAAGAAGAAAACTGGTAAATGGAGGGTGTGCGTGGACTTCACCGACTTGAACAGGGCCTGCCCTAAAGATCGTTTCCCCCTTCCAAAGATTGACCAACTGATCGACGCCACCGCTGGTCACGACCGAATGAGCTTCCTCGACGCCTTCAGAGGCTACCACCAGATCCCACTATACGAGCCTGACGAGGAGAAAACGTCATTCATAACCCCCCGCGGCACTTACTGCTACAAGGTGATGCCCTTCGGGCTAAAGAACGTGGGGGCGACCTATCAGCGCCTCGTGACAAAGATGTTCCAGGCTCAGCTCGGCCGAACGGTAGAGGTGTACATTGACGACATGGTCGTCAAATCAGTGCACTCCAGCGACCACCTGGTGGATCTTGGCCAAGTCTTCGACATCCTTCGCGCGTACAAGCTCAAGCTAAATGCCTCCAAGTGCGCCTTCGGCGTAGCCTCTGGCAAGTTCCTCGGCAGCTTGGTGACGCGGAGGGGGATAGAGGCTAATCCGGACCAGATCACCGCGATCCAGTGCATTCAGAGCCCCTCTACCACGAAAAAAGTCCAGAAGCTCACGGGGATGGCTACAGCACTCAATCGCTTCATCAACCGGTCATCAGATAAGTGCAGGCCTTTCTTTCAGCTTCTAAAGAAAAATTTGAAATTCCAGTGGACCCCCGAGTGCGACCAGGCATTGGCCGCGCTGAAAACCTATTTGATGTCACCACCCTTACTCTCCACCCCAACTCCGGGGGAGGTTTTGTATTTATATCTTGCGGTCTCGGATCACGCAGTGAGCTCCGTCCTCATCAAGGAGGACGAGGGAATTCAAAAACCAATTTATTATACGAGCAAGACCCTGCTCGATGCCGAGACCAGGTACCTTTTGTTGGAGAAGCTCGCGTTGGCTCTCGTCAGTGCCTCCCGCAAGCTCTCCCATTATTTCCAATCCCACACCATTGTGGTGATCACGGAGCATCCACTCCGTTCAATATTCAAGAAGGCTGACTTTTCAGGGCGAATATCAAAGTGGGCAGTTGAACTGGGGTAGTATGATATACAGTACCGTCCCCGAACTGCGATCAAAGCCCAGATTCTAGCGGACTTCATTGTTGAGTTCGCCTCGCCCGACTCAGCTCCGACCCAGTCCGGCACGGCACTGGGGGGCACAGGGCACGAGCCAGAAGTGGAGCCAGAAGTGACTGAGGTCGAACAGTCTCCCGCCCAGGCATGGAAGATCTTTGTCGACGGATCATCCACCTCCAAAAGAGCTGGCGCCGGCATAGTCCTCCAATCGCCAGAGAGTCTGGTCATAGAACAGGCTTTCACCCTGGACTTCAAAGCGACGAACAATGAAGCAGAGTATGAAGCACTGATAGTAGGGTTGAACAGCGCCCAAATCCTCGGAGCCCAGCACCTGGTGATCTTCAGCGATTCTCAGCTGGTAACTAGCCAGCTCGCTGGAGACTACCAGGCCAGGGACGACAGGATGGCGGCCTACTTAACCCTTGCGAAAAGACTACTGTCTCATTTCCAGAAAGCCGAGGTCAGGCAAATATCCCGGGATACCAACACGCACGCAGATGCGCTTGCAAACCTGGCCTCCGCCGTCGAAGCAGGGAAGAAAAGGACCGTCGAGGTTGGGTCAATATCAAGGTCAAGCTTAGAACTCCATTCATCTCGGCTTGTCCTCTGTGCTGACCTCGGCCCAAGCTGGATGGATCCAATCGTCGCCTACTTGAAGGACGATCAGCTCCCTGAAGACAAGACTGAAGCCCACCGGATCAGACTCAAGGCAGCTCGATTCTGGCTCTCTCCCGAAGGCAAACTCTACAGGAAATCCTTCACAGGTCCTTACCTCCAATGCGTCCACCCGAGCAAGGTGGACGACTTCCTGTATGAGATCCACGAAGGAATCTGCGGCAGTCACATAGGAGGACGATCACTGGCCTACAGAGCAATAACCAGGGTTACTGGTGGCCCTACATGCAGAAGGACGCGCAGGTGTACGCCAGGAAATGCGAGAAGTGCCAGAAGTTCTCCCACTCTCTCCATCAGCCAGCGCAAGATCTGAGTCCCCTCTCTAGCCCATGGCCCTTCGCTCAATGGGGCCTGGACATTGTGGGGCCTCTTCACCGAGCTCCAGGGAACAAGAGATGGCTGATAGTCGCTACGGACTACTTCACAAAATGGATAGAAGCTGAACCGTTGTCCTCAATCACGGACAGAGACTCCAGGAACTTCGTTTGGAAAAACATCCTAACGAGGTTCGGCATCCCCAGGACCCTGATTTCGGACAACGGGACTCAGTTCGACTCCAAGTCCTTCAGAGACTTCTGCCAAGAACACGGTATCAGAAACCATTACTCCACTCCGGCATATCCGCAGAGTAATGGCCAGGCAGAAATCTCTAACAAAGTGATCATGGACGGCCTAAAGAAGCGACTGGACAAGGCAAAGGGAAGATGGACAGAGGAGCTTCCGAGCGTGCTATGGGCATACAGAACGACTCCAAGACGTTCCACTTCGGCAACACCTTTCTCTCTGGCCTACGGGATGGAGGCAGTCATTCCCTTAGAAATCGGCCTTCCCACCCTGAGGACAGAGCTGGTTGACCAAGGCCGAAATGAGACGAACCTGGCAATGGAGCTGGAGCTGGCAGACGAGCGCCGAGAAGCAGCAGCCTTACGACTGACCGACTATCAGCAGCGGTTAGCCAGGGCATACAATCAAAATGTCAGAGAGAGAAGATTCTCCGTGGGAGAGCTGGTTCTAAAGAAGACCCTGCCAGCTGACAAAGAACCAAACGAAGGGAAGCTGGCTCCGAACTGGCATGGCCCGTTCAGGGTAGTCTCACTGGCAGGGAAATCAGCCTACAAGCTCGAAGACTTAGAAGGCAAGCCACTGCCGAGACCGTGGAACGCATCCAACTTAAAGAAATTCTATTTCTAAAGATGTAATGAATCCCAGAATCAATGAAAGCAGCTTTCGCCCTGTCATCAATCTGTCATCTCTCTTTGACTGACTCCGGCAGCTCTGGGTCTACCGCCCTAGAAAAGGCCTCGAGTTCGAACACTCGGCCGATTCCTAAAGTCTGGGTTTTATCCCACTCAAGGGTCTACCGCCCTGGAAAAGGCCTCGAGTTCGAACACTCGGCCGATTCCTAAAGTCCGGGTTTTACCCCACTCAAGGGTCTACCGCCCTGGAAAAGGCCTCGAGTTCGAACACTCGGCCGATTCCTAAAGTCCGGGTTTTATCCCACTCAAGGGTCCACCGCCCTGGAAAAGGCCTCGAGTTCGAACACTCGGCCGATTCCTAAAGTCCGGGTTTTATCCCACTCAATGGTCCACCGCCCTGGAAAAGGCCTCGAGTTCGAACACTCGGTCGTTTCCTAAAGTCCGGGTTTATACACCCCTCAAAGACCGTTGCCGAACTCATGCTCACATAGCCGAGACCAGCGGTATTCTGGATCCACTTCGGCGCAAGCAGTTCGTCTCGGCCAAAGCTAGCCATTTCGGCCAAAGACATTTTTAAGAAAGAAAGAGCTGTGCAAGCACTGAAGCACAAGAAAGCAGAACACAAACCCAAGTGCTCCAAAACAAGTGCAAGGAAAGTAAAAAAAAGCACACCGGTTGAATAATCGCAGAGCTCTTCCTTTTTATTTATTGCAAACTGCTTCATTACAAGAGTTACAAAACAGAAAACAAAATACAGAAAGGAGGATCGCAGTCCTCTAAAAATAGAAAATAAAGTGAAAGATTGGGAGACTCTGATCTTCACCAACTCTTCAGGCTGCAGGTTCGAAGACGCCGGTTCGTTGCCTGGAGGTTCTGAGGGATCCTGAATTTCACCGAGCTCTACAATACACTTTGGTTGGTCAGACCAAAGCGATTGCAGAGCCCCTCCAGTTCGGAGGCCATGGACCTCGCTGAGCTCTTCAACACCCTCCGGTCAGTGAGACCAAACGAAGTTTGAAGAACCCCCAGGTCCAGCGGGGCCTCAATCCCACCCCTCGTCCGGCGTTCGCGCAAGACCGTGCCAGACGCAGAGGGCGCGACCATCCCACAGTTGCAGAAGATTCCCCTGCAACCGGACCAGGGACGATCGGCCATGAACCCGCGTTCAGAGAGCACGTGGTCCACGGGGAGTTCCTTCAGAGAGCGCGCGGACCACGACGAGCTTCCCCCCTCGGAGATAGCCGTCCACAGGCGCAGGGGTTCCCCCCGGATCAAAGGTTCCAAAACGTCCACTGGACATGGCTCCTACGTCTATGTGAATTAAACTATCCTAATTCCTCTTCTTTTCTTCTCCCATGGCGAGCCTACTACCCCTACTTATAGGAAGAAGAAGGGCTCAATCTCCAAAGGAAGTTAAGGGGCGAAGTCTCCCACGCGTTACATGGGACGCACGTCTTCCTGTCTGTTGACCAGCGATTCCTATGGCGCCACATGGAGACGTCCACCCGTTTCCCTCATCGGCCGTATCACCATGCTTACTGCTATTTATGGTCTCCAGAATACGGAGAATCGGCACAGACAGCTATGAAGACCGTTTGACTCTCTCTACCTCGAGGGTCACGCGTCACAGTAAGGGCATTCAATACCATTCAATACCACAGCCAGAAGAAAAATGCAGAGAAAAATGCACAAGTAAAGAAGCCCGTCTTTCATTAATAGCAGGGAGTATTACAGGGCTGAAAAAGAAAAATATTACATATAAAAGGCCAAGAGAAGTAAAAGGAGCAAGGCTACTGTGGCTTCGGCGACTCCACCAGGTCGATCACCATATCTGCTGGACCAGCAGCATCGGACGCGGCAGTGACCTTGCTTGGAGCGTCGCCAGCAGAAGGGCTTCAACCGGTATCTCACCCGAAGCGGGGGCAGGAGAGGCTTCGCCTTGAGGCGCGGCCGAAGCGTCGCTGGCGACTGGGGCATCGCTCGAGGCCGGGGCAACTGGAGCGTCGTTTGGAGCAAGAACGACTGCAGGAGCTTCGACTGGGGCACTTTCAGCAGCAGAAGCGGAGCTCGGCTCAGGAGCCAGGTCCGAGTACTTCGGCAGGTCCCGATAGACAGGGTGGTCTTCAGGGACCCCCGCACGTCTCAGTGCGGCCAGGCATCCTTCCTCGAACAGAATGGAGGTGATCTCCTCCACCTGCTTCTCATACAGCTCCGTGGCATGGTCCACCCCATTCTGGAAAGCGGATTGGACCTCGGACAGAAGAGAGGCCTTCTCCTTTTCCAGTTCGGCGTTCGCCATCTTCAGCTTCTCTCCTTCAGCGCGCTTGGCCAGCACCTCCCCGCGCAACCTCGTCACCTCGGCCGCCGATTCAGATTTTGATCTGGCCAGCTCCGACTCCAGCTCGGCGGTCCTCTTGTTCCTCACCCAGACCTCGCCTTTCAAATGATTGGCTCTCGACGTGAGTTCGGCAACGTCAGCCAGAGCCGACGCCAGCCGAGCAGACTCTTCAGCGCTGGCCTTCTTCAGCCCCTCCATTCCCTTCCTTAACTCTTCCAGCTCCTTCTTCAGCTTATCCCTCTCGGACTCCAGCTGAGTGACCCTCGCAGCGTTCCTGTCACTCCTACCCACCACGGTCAGGAGCCTCTGCACGTTCTGCAAATGGGAAAAGTGGGTCAAACCGGGGCAGTCGAGCTAAATTACTTGAAGAAAAGCACTGAAAACACTTACCAGGAGGTTAGCCTGGATCGCCGAGACCATCAGGCTTTCGTTGTCGAACCTCTCGTGCGTCTCCATGTCTCGCGGCAGAGCGCAGACTTTGGCAAGAGCCCCGATGACGTCGGCGTTCCCCATCAGCCGGTCCTCGACATTCAGAGGCTTACCGGGTTGCGTCTCCATCCCCGGTCTCCATGGCGCTGGGGCAGTTCGGGGTCCGGAAGCCGATCCAGACCCTTGCCCCGTCGAGATGGTGAGCTTGCGAGTCGCCCCGCCGGTCGACTTGCTGGCCGGCGCACTCTTCCCAGTTGGAGCCTTGACTCCGGGGGCCCGCGCCGGAGTTTTACCCTTCGGAGGCTGTTCAGCCCCGGAGTCCTTCTCCCCTGCCTTAGACTTCTTCCTGGGCGGGGACCCCTCCCTCGGGCGCTCCGGCGAGCGTCGCCGGACTCCCTCGCTCGGAGCAGGGGCAGGAGCAGGAGCAGAAGAAGCGCCAGCACCCCCCGAGCCCGAAGCTGCGCAGGTGCTGGCAGATGATGGCGCCCCAGAAGATGATGACCTTTGCCTGAACTTGGCCTCCAGGTCCTTAACAACTGGCTCCCTTGAGCTTCCCTCCATGTCTTCTTCCCGATCGGAAGAATAAGCATCCACTATCTGCGTCAGGTTCGGTGGCTCCGAACTAGAAGTGGATGCCTCGGCACCAGACGCAGCTCGGCTCGCAGCAGGATCGGTCAAAGGGATCCCGGCAGGCACGGCAACGGAGACGGTTGGACGGTCAGGGTGCGCCTCGTCCACCTCGGCTACTCCGGTCCTCAGGTAGTGACCACGGTACCTCGGCGTATACCCGAGTAGCTTCCAAGCCGACCTGGTCTCGTGCCCCTTGTATCTCTCTACCTTATTGACGTCCTCAACGTTCCTCCTCCAGCCTTCACTCGCAGCTCGGCGTCGCCTCGCACCTGCCTCTGCATAACAGACAATAAGGGTGTCAGCTCGGCATAATCAAAATCAAGCAAAGCAGGTAAGAGAAAAGAGGCGATGTTTACTTGGGACAGTCCCGGGGCGACGTGGGACCATCAACCTCCTGCTCTCGCCAGCGCCGAACTCCCAGTCCCCCGACACATAGAAGAAAGCTTCTTCGGCATTCTTACTCGAATCTTCCAAGGCCAGGACGAAGCCTCTTCGCTGCGGCTTCACCCGGAGATAATATTTCCCTTCCCCAGCCTTGCAGATATCGTAGGTATCCTCGATATCGTGGACACCCAGGTCGGTCCCCAAAATCTCATTCAACTTCGCCGTGCCCATGATGACCTTATAGCCATTGGGCATCAGCTGGCAAGGGGTAATGGACTAGGTATGAGGCAAGCCCTAAGCAAGGGGTGCAGAGGAAATCTGACCCCGCCCTCGATCACGGAGATCAGAGGGAACGGCATCCAGCCGCAGGACCAGCGCATCGTGGCATAGTCGACGGAGTCTGCCGGCTTGAGGAGGACTCCCTCCGGAATATTGAAAGCGGCCCTAAACCTGGCTATGCCCTCTTCAGTATCTAAATCAAACCTAGGGGTGCCCATGTCTAAGAAAGGTGACAGCGAAGTTAAAACCCTAGAAGTCGCGAAACCCCAAGAAAATACTAGACAGAGGCACGAAGCAACTTACAGAGACAAAGGGGCGACTCAAGAACAGATCCGGGCACGTCCTATGGTCGCCCTCGCTAGAGAAATCTCGAGCAGCAGAGCAGAAATCAAAGATGAAGGCGAAGGCAAAAAGAAACAAGAAACAAGAAAGGAAGAAGACGACCCTATTTATGGAAAGGGAACCCTCGGCGGGCGCTACTTTCGAAATTCGAAAGGACGGATTTCGCGATTCGCGCCCGTTCCATCGATAAGACAGCGCAATCAGTGAAGAGGCTACGCGTGTAGCCGTCGACTCGCTTCCCAGGACGGACAGGGCAGAGCATTTATTGCTTCAGAGAAGTTGAAACGACACCAGGCAATGATCGCCGCATCCCCAGACGAGTTTTTCTAGCTTTCGACCACTAAAAGCTAGGACGCTTAAGAGGTCAAAAGCTAGGGGGCAATTGTGTGGGGAGATTTCCGGAACTCAGGATTACGCTAATCACAGCCATCAGATGAGACTAAGCACTCTCACGTGCCATCCGCGTGCCATCCACGTGGCACCAAACTCACCTCGGCTAACAGGGCAGAGGCCTCAGCCGAAGTCAAACAGCTCCAGGCCGCTAGCGCCGAGCTCGGCCACCTCATGTGCCCATCTCGGCTGAGAACTCCACCTCGGCTGAAGGAGCCGGGACGAAAGCCGAAGCACGAAAGAGCCTCCACTCGCACCCCTCATCCCCCACGTCATCAGGCACGTGGAGGAATAGGAGCACGAGCTAGTGAGACAGATGCGACATCCAGCCGTCCACAATCTTCGCCAGATCCCTGACAGGGCGGCATCCAGCGGCTGAGGCCACATCAGGGCGAGGCCCGAGGGCAGATCCAATGGTACTCCTACCGCCAAAGACGCCCAACACGATCTGGCCCAACAAGACGCGCATTTAATGCAATGTGGGTTGATCCGACTAGCATTAAATGCAAAGTGGGCTGGATTGGACCGCATTTATTACTTTGTGGGCTGATCATGACTTCTCAGTCGAATCATGGGACCCACACCAAGATATCCTCCAAAGATAGACCCAAGCCTCTATAAATAGAGCTTCATACCACATGCAAGGTACGCACAATTCAACCCACAGAGCTGTTACTCTGCCTCTCTTCTTCCTCTTCTTCCATTGTTCCAGTTCACTCACTGACTTTGGCATCGGAGAGCCTTGCGCCGCTCAGGCCAGGGTCCTCTGACCGTTAGCTCTTCTCTTTCAGGCTTTCGGACGGTACCCAGTCATCATCAGTTTGGATAAGTCCTCTAAGGCTCCCCAATTATTGTGGGTCATTATTTTCTGCACCTACAGATATGGTCCCTGTATGGTATAGCTTAATTCCTAGGAAGCAATTATATCTCATAAAATTATTAGGGAAGCTCGAAAATGCTTGGGTGGTTTCCTTTAAAAAATACTCACTTTGGGCTTGTTTGTGTAACGTGATGATGCAAAAAATATGTTTTGGACACCACCGGTCAAGTAATAAATGTAGTAATAAATGCGGTAAATAAATAAGAGAGAAAATGAATTTATAGTGGTTCGGTCTGTGTGACCTACATCCACTTCATAAAGACAGGGATTGTCTGGTGATCTTTGATGAGCGTAAAAGGGTTACAAGCTTAGGAAAAAGTGAAAGACATTAATTGCCCCTCAAGTGATGAGAGGGCTCTCCTATTTGTAGTCTTCTCCTAACAGATGTGGACGACTTTAATGCAACGTCTCTTTGGAGCCTTAGAGCTGCCGTCGAGGGACGAGGCAGGTGGAGACAGGTGAGATCTTCTCCGCACAAATTGGTAAAAGCGGGTAAGGAGAGGACTTCTTCCGAAGCGACGTGGT
Source organism: Litsea cubeba (assembly GCA_012931725.1). Lineage (NCBI taxonomy): Eukaryota > Viridiplantae > Streptophyta > Magnoliopsida > Laurales > Lauraceae > Litsea > Litsea cubeba. The sequence continues at coordinate 23,483,841 of CM022947.1, read as the reverse complement.
ATCCTTGACGTGGCCAAAGTATGTGGATCTAGACCCGGACCTAAACGGATCAATCGGGCCTCCACTGATTTGGACCTTGGCTCACTGGGCTATTCTGACCTGACTCATCCTCATGGGTTGGGTCATTTGGGCCTGACTCATCATTTGCCCCTCAATGCCCCATGCCCAAATAATTTTTTGAAAGGGGGGCATTGGTAGATTCAGGTCACTTCTCCCTCCAAAATCTTTTTCTCTTTTCTGGTTTTAATTCTGTCAGTTTCTGTAGATATGTATTTAGGAGAGTCCTCAGGGCTTGGACTACACTTTTCTGAATCTACCCATTGCTTCTACTCAAGCCCTAGAGCATAACTTTTTCCAAAGAGAAAGAAAGTAGCCTCTGCAATGGAGTACTCTAAAGAAGAAAGGCCATTGGGAGAGAAGAAGACGGCGACAACAGGCAGTGGCAGTGTAGGCGATGGTGCAAGTGGCTCCGGCCTGGGCACCCGCCAGGCGGTAGGCGGCGGTCCGGACGTGGTCGCCCACCCGGCAGCAGGAGAGGAAGCTGTCGCGGGCGCCCGCCAGGCTGTGGGTGCCACTGCAGGCGGCGGCGTTGTTGAGGGCGCCCGCCAGGCAGCGGGCGGCGATGCTGCGGGAGTGGCCGCCCGCCAGGTTACGGGCGGCGGCGCTGTTGCGGGTGCCCTCCAGGCTACGAGAGCCCCTACGAGCGGCGATGCTGCGGGAGTGGCTGCCCGCCAGGCTGCGGGCGCCCCTGCGGGCGGCGACGCTGGCGACCTAGGAGTAGGTGCCCGCCCGGCAGCGGGCAAGGGTGGATCAAGCTGCTTGGGCGATGGTGGATCGGGCGCTCACTCGGTTGTGGGCGGCTGCGGCTTGGGCGAGGGTGGATCGGGCACTGGCGCTGCGGGCGAGGGTGGATCGGGCACTCGCTTGGTTGCGGGCGGCCTGGGCGCCCGCCAGGCTGTGGGCAAGAAGCGATCTGCCAAATCGAGCGAGGAGTCAGCAGCGGCAGCATCATGCGTCGCCCAGGGCGCAGCGGGCTCCTCGGGTGTCACTACACGCGCGAGTGTGGCTATAGCTAGTGTTGGGGCGACTCGTAAAAAGTGTCAGGCAAAAGTTATGGTGGACGATGAGGGGTCCAAGGTGAGTACACTTTTCAGTGCACTCAACACTGATGATGATATTTGCAAGATCACAGTCTCTTATGGCATTCCTCCCACTGTTCTGTGTCGGCGGGCTGAAATGGACGAGCCGGCCTGTGATGGTTCCTCTGGTGACATCCTCATCTATGAGGAGATGCTTGAAGCAGGACTAAGATTTCCTATGTCCTCCTCCCTCTGCCGCATTCTCCATTATTTTTCATTGACCCCGGGGCGGTTAGCCCCCAATGGCTGGAAAGTCTTGCTTGGCTTTCTCGAACTGTGGAGGAGGGTACATCGGGAGGATGCTTCTCCTGCGGAGTTCCATGCCGCCTATAGCTTGACTGAATCCCCGGTTCCCAACAGGGGATGGTACTATCTTGCCCCTAAGGGAGGCAAGCTACTTATGGGATTGCGCTCCAATTGCCACAGTTAGAAATCTCGTTTCTTCTTTGCTGGTGGTGAGTGGGCCTCTGAGGCAGACCGGGCTTTGGTGCCCACCCGATGGGTTACCGCTAAAAAATTAGGTACGCCCTTTGATGGCTATCCTCTTTATTTTTTATATATATACCTGTATGTGCTCACTGTTCTTGTGCAGATGCTCCAGTGCTCTCCGCTGATCAGGAACGGAAATTGCAAGCGGTGAGGGTTCATCCTGATAAAGATTTAGGAACCCTCCTTCCCAAAGAGAGTGGGACTGGTGGACCCGCTCCGAGATCTTCCTCTAAGAGAAAATGTACATCACTTTTGCTTTAGGCATACTTTTTCTCGTTAACCTGATATTCCGTCTCTAAGTAGTGTTTTTGCTTCTACAGTGGTGATACGCAGGGAGGTGATTGGGGCTCGCCTTTTTGGTGAGAGCACCCCTCCTTCCAAGATAGCGAGGATAGATAACACCTCGAAAGGGGATTCTCCTCCAGTGACTCTTGGGGCGAGCTCTCTTGTAACCACCCGTGTAGTGGAGCCGCGGGCGCGGCCAAATCAAGTGGCCTCTCTCGTTGTGTCTCTTCCACCAGCGTCTCCTTCGGTCACGACTGCTACAGCTATACCTTCTGCCCCTCGATCGTGTCCCCCACGCTCGGGAACTTCAACTGGGGCACCGACTCGGGCTGGCCCCACGATTGGTAATCCGCTATCGATCCGGGAGAGGCTTGGGAGATTTGTGATTCCTGCTGAACTTACTCGGATCAATGCCTTGGGTACCGAGGGGATGATAGATACATTTCTAGAAGGTTTGGCTCAGGTAAAAGGCTCGTGTTCTCCTTTTCTCCAGACTTTCATTTTGTGTATGTACTCTCATTTCCTTTGTCTCTTATCAGTCCAGGCTTCCACGGCATCCGTCTGCTTATTGTCGAAGGCCCAATTGCACAGTCAGCTGAGACAGGAGAATGCGAGTATTCATAAGGAGCTCTCCGTTAGTCAAGGAAAGATTGCCGCTCTTGAAGCTGCTAGGAAGACTTCCAAGGCGACCAGGTTTGAGACTGAGCTCTCAACAGCCCACATGAGGGCGGCCAAGGCTGAGGCTGAGCTTGTGGCGGCCCGCGAGAGGGCTTTGCTCAGTGAGCTGGGCTCCGGAAGGCCCACGAGAGGGTTTCGCTTAGTGAGGCTGAGCTTGTGAAGGCCCGCGAGAGGGCTTCGCTTAGAGAGGCTGCCGTGAAGGCAGAGATGAGGGCAGCATAGGATAGAGCTTCCTAAGCTGAGGAGAGGGTTGTCCTGGCTAAGAATGACTTAGAGGATAGCCTTGCTGAGGCTGAGAAGGACTTGGAGAATGGCCTCGCCGATGCTTTTATTGCTGGCTATGAGGAACTCCGAGGGAAGATTACTACTGCCTTCCCTGATATTGATTTCTCAGGCTTCGTGGCTAATGAGGCGCCGGATGTTAGTAGTGGGAGCTCTGGTGATGATGAGGATGATGGCGAGGACGAGGGGGACAGTGACTAGAGTGATCAGGGAGCTTTGCTGTATATATTTTTTTTATAAAGGCAATTTATGGCCTAACTTTTTGGAAACTGAATAAAAATGCAAGAGCTTCTCTTACAATATGTTTTATTCATCTATTGTCCATTACTTTGAACAATGTCAATTAAATGAAAAAAATCAACTCAAGCCCCACACCCTCACTATATTGGCTTACATAGGATGTCACTGATAGTACCTCTTCAAATGTTCTGCATTCCACGGATGGAGTAAGACCTTTCCGTCAGAATTTTGGATTCTGTAGGTGCCTGGCCTTACTACTTCTGTTATGAGGTACGGTCCTTCCCAGTTTGGTCCTAGCTTTCCTTCGCGAGAGTCTTTTATGGCGAGGATCACCTTTTTGAGGACTAGGTCTCCTGGCTGAAAAGAATGAGGCTTCACCCTCGAGTTGTAGTACTTTGCCATGCGTCGCTTGTATTCTGCATTGCGGACCATAGCCATCTCCCTTGCCTCCTCTATCAAATCAAGGTTGATGCGGAGTCCTTCCTCGTTGGTGACGGGGTCATGGAGATGGACCCTTAAGGAATGTACACCTATCTCAACAGGGATGACTGCCTCGGTCCCAAAAGTGAGAGAGAAAGGAGTTTCCCCAGTAGGAGTTCTCAGCATAGTTCGATATGCCCATAACACCCCTGGGAGCTCGTCGACCCAAAGACCCTTCGCTCTTTCGAGCCTTGTCTTTAGGTTGCGAAGGACCGTTCTGACCATGACTTCTGCCTGCCCATTTTCTTGTGGGTCTGCCAGACTGGAATGAGGCTGCTTGATTTGGAGATCGGAGCAGAAAGTATTGCAGAGTCTATTATGAAATTGCTTGCCATTATCACTGACAATGGCGTTAGGTATCCCAAAGCGACAGACTAGGTTTTTCCAGACAAAATTTTTTACATTTGAGTATGTTATTTTTGCTAAGGGTTCTGCCTCCGCCCATTTCGTGAAGCAGTCAATGGCGATGACTACAAACTTGGACCGGCCTCTGCTCAAAGGAAGGGGGCCTAGGATATCAATACCCCATTTGGAGAAAGGCCACGGGCTCAGAATTGAAGTTAGCTCCTCTGGTGGCTGCCTTGGCATAGTGGCGAAGCGTTGACACTTATCGCATTTTTAGGCAAATTCTTTGGCGTCCTTCACCATGGTAGGCCAAAAGAATCCTTGCCTTAGTGCTTTGTGGGTGAGGGAGCATCCTCCAGAGTTATTCCCGCATATTCCTTCGTGGATTTCACGAAGGGCGTAGTCAGCATCTTCAGGCGAGAGGCAGCGTAGCAATGGTAAGCAGTAGCCCTTCTTGTAAAGCGTATTTTGTAGGAGGGTATACTTGGAAGCCCTCATCCTGAGTTTCTTCGCCTTAAGGTGGTCATCTGGCTCTGTGCCTTCTTGGAGGAAGGCCCTTATCGGGGTCATCCAATTTGGCTCGCCCGTTGCACAGTTGATGTTCGCAATATCCACATCTAACTTGCTCCGCTCCGACTGATGCGCAATGAATGTTGGTTCGGCAGATGAGGCCTCCAATGATGAGGCGAGCCTGGCGAGAGCGTCTGCATCAACATTTTCTCCTCTAGGAATGTGACAGATCTGGAAGCATTGGAAACGCCATATCAATCGTTTCACCATGCCAAGGTACTCTTGCATTCTCTCCTCCTTTGCTTCAAATTCGCCATTTACTTGATTGACCACGAGTTGGGAATCGCTGTAAGCAAGAAGGGATTGGGCGTCCATTTCGATTGCCAACCTCAGACCAGAGAGGAGGGCTTCATATTCGGCTTCATTGTTAGAGGCAACGAAATGAAGCTTCACAGCGTACTTAATAGGTGTACCATCAGGGCTGATCAGGATAAATCCAGCCCCACCTCCTTCGCTGGTTGCTGAGCCATCAACATATAATTTCCAGAGTGGCTGTGACTGGAAATTGGAGATCTCAGCAGGTAGGTGGTCGCCTTGGAGAGGCTCGGCGCCCAAATATGGAGAGGCCTGGGTGTCCTGAGGTGGAGAGTCTTGGAGTGGGGAAAAGGTCTGGGCGCCCAAGGAGGGAGAGCTCTGGGCGCCCAGGGGTGGAGATGTTTGGGCGCCCAGCAGGGGAGAGAGAGCGCTCTGGGCGCCCAGGGGTTCCGGAGTCTGGGCGCCCAGCAGGGGAGAAGGAGAAGCCTGGGCGCCCAGGGGTGGAGATGTTTGGGCGCCCAGCAGGGGAGAGAGAGAGCTCTGGGTGACCAGGGGTTGAGGAGTCTGGGCGCCCAGCAGGGGAGAGAAAAAACCTGGGCGCCCAGGGGTGGAGGAGTCTGGGCGCCCAGAGGAGAAGGAGTGGCCTGGGCACCCAGGGATGAAGAAGTCTGGGCGTCCAGGGGTGGAGATGTTTGGACGCCCAGCAGGGGAGAGACAGAGAGCTCTGGGCGCCCAGGGGTTGAGGAGTTTGGGCGCCCAGCAGGGGAGAGAGAAAAGCCTGGGCACCCAGGGGTGGAGGAGTCTGGGCGCCCAGCAGAGGAGAAAGAGAGGCCTGGGCGCCCAGCTAGGGAGAGGCCTAGGCGCCCAGGGATGGTTCTTGGGGGACACATGCTGAGGAGAGCAAAGCAGGATCATTCGTCTGCCCTTCAGCGTACGTAAATTCAGCTACAAAGTCTGCTAGACCTTGTACTTTGATTGCAGGCCTTGGTTGATATTGAATATCAAACTCACCCAGCTCCACTGCCCACTTCACCAGTCTCCCAGCTACATCAGGTTTTCCCAATACTCTTTTTAAAGGTTGATCAGTAATTACCACAACTGTGTGGCTCTAAAAGTAGTTCCGCAGGCGCCTTGCAGTCGAGATGAGGGAGAGCGCCAGCTTTTCTAACTCTGAGTATCTGGACTCTGCCTCGGTCAAGTAGGCTTTAAGCTTCTGGAACGCCTCTTCAGCTTCGGGTCCCCATTGGAAAGCTTTCCAGAGGATTTTAAAGAAAGGCAGCCACTTGTCTGCAGACTTGGAAACAAATCTGTTAAGTGCTGCAACTCTTCCATTGAGGCGCTACAGCTCCTTGGTGGAAGAGGGCGATTTCATATCTAGTATTGCTTTGATTTTATCGGGGTTCGCCTCAATTCCCCTTTGGTCGACCATAAAACCCAAGAATTTTCCGGACCCTATGCCTAAGGCACACTTCTCAGGATTTAACTTCATGCGATAGAGTCGGAGAGTATCAAAAGTCTCTTGGAGATGATCAATGTGGTCTGCTGCAGCGAGGCTCTTCACCAACATGTCGTCCACATACACCTCCATGGTCCGCCCAATCTGAGAGTGAAACATTTTGTTCACTAGGCGTTGGTAGGTCGCACCTGCATTTTTTAGCCCGAAGGGCATGACCCTGTAGCAATAGGTCCCTTTCGGGGTGATAAACGACGTCTTCTCCTGATCTGGGGGGTGCATGCTAATCTGGTTGTATCCAGAGTAGGCATCCAAGAAGGAGAGCAGTTCATGTCCTGCCGTGGCATCGATGAGGAGATCAATCCTTGGCAACGGATAGCAATCTTTTGGACATGCCTTGTTAAGTTCGGTGAAGTCGACGCATAGGCGCCATTTCCCGTTCGCCTTCGTCACCATCACAATATTTGAGAGCGACTCAAGGTATGCTACTTCCCTGATAGCCCCATTCTCTATTAACTTCTCGACCTCCTTGTCCATTGCTTGGGCCCTTTCAGTGGAGGCGCCCCTGAACTTTTGTCGAACAGGCTTGTGGCGAGGGTCGACATTGAGGCGGTGAGTTGCAACTTCGGGATCAACCCCTTCGAGATCCGCATGTGACCATGCGAAAACGCCCATGTTATCTTTCAGGAAATTTGTCAATTGACGAGCCAGATCCTCAGAAAGAGAAGAGCCAATGTATACTCTCCTGTCCGAGAGGTCTTCATCTAAGACCAAAGAGGTAAGTTCTTCAATTGGTTCTCCTCTCTCCGAAGTGGTTTCATCTCTCGGGTCCGAGATCTCAACTTGCAATGCCTCCTGCGTTTTCTTGGCCTTCATTGAGGACACGTAGCATTCTCTTGCTGCTACTTGGTCCCCTCTTACCTCCCCGATTCCATTCGGAGTTGGAAAGCGGAGGATGAGATGAAAGGTAGAGAGGACGGCTCTTAATGCATTAAGAGTTGGTCGCCCCAGTATGATGTTGTAAGCTGAGGGGCAGTCTATTACCAGGAAATTGACCATTTTCATGGAACTTCAGGGTGCAGTCCCAGTTATGACTGGCAATGTGATCAACCCCAGGAGATACACCTTCTCCCCTGAAAAGCCAATAAGGGGAGATTTGACGGGCTGCAACCTCTCCCGTCCTACCTTCAGCTTATCATAAGCTTCTACAAACAGAATATATGCAGAACTTCCACTGTCTACGAAAATTCTATGTACCTGAAAATTGGCGACAGTGATGGTGAGCACCAGAGGGTCATCATGGGGGTGCTGGATCCCTTCTAAATCCTTGTCTGAGAAGGATATGACTTCGCTAGCACCATGCCTAGGCGCCTTTGACGGGCGTGCCTCCTCAAGATGCCTTGCCTTTCTGGCATGGGCCTTCATAGCCGAGAGCGACTCTGCTAGTCCTCCTGAGATGGTTCGGATTTCTACGATCGGCAGCCGGTTCTCCAGATTGTGAGGTGGTTGTGGTGGCAGTGCTTGCCCCCTACCCGCAACATATCGGCGCAGGTGGCCATGCTGAATGAGATCCTTAATTTGCCGCTTGAGTTCATAACAGTCGTCGGTATCATGGCCATGGTCGCGATGGAAGCGACAATACTTATTCGGGTTCCTCCGGTTTGGAGGAGATTTCATCTTCCCTGGCCATTTTATGGCGGGGTCATCTTGTATTTGGAACAAGATGTGCTCTACGGTGGCAGTGAGAGGGGTGAACACTTGCCTATCTCTTTGCGGAGTGGGACCGAATCGGTCTTGATGGGCCGCGCTCCCGGCGCCTGGTCCTACCGAGGTCGTCGGACGTGGGAGTCCGTTGGGTCCGACCCTTTCGTAACCGGGGGGCAAGGGGCGTGCATCAACATTTCTTTGTGTGGGTGTGCCAGATTTTCTATTTTACTTGGAATTGCAAGTGGTGATCCGGAGATCAACCTTCACAAGTAAAAAGGAAATCAACTTCTTTCAAGTTTTCCATTGCACATATATTTAAGAAAAGAGACATTTTCTTGATTTGCCGTGAAAGGCGATTTTTTTGGCATTTATAGCCAATTTTGGCGTTTATAGCCGTTTTACAATTCTTATCAATAATGAAAGACAAGAGTTGTGATTTTTTGTCTCTTTTAAAAAAATACAAACTACAATGAAAAGCAAGAAAAGGAGGATCTAACTTCTCAGGAGATTGTGGGGGATCCGTTCAGATTGACGGTCGCAAGCCATATGTGGACTTCGCCATCATCCATGCAGATGAGAACAGAGGATGCTATTGATTCGCTTGGCTTGGCTATAACCTCAGGTTTTTAGAGGACAAAGACCAAAAGGAGGTCCTATGTCCAATAAAAAGCCGAGTAGACGGGCTGAAAAGCCATGTCTGAGCCATTTGGAGGCAGAAGGAGAAGGCAAGGACCTTGGGGGGGTACCCCCCAAGGGACTTTTGTCACCTTGTAGCGGTGGTCGGTGTAGAACTTCCGCAGAGTTTTCTCTCTTTGATGCCTTTTCCTATCTGAGTTTCCGGATTTTCTGCATTCTGTTGTCTGTGTGTTTGTTTGTCTGTTTTTCTTCTTGGAGAGCTCTCCTATTTATAGGCTTTTAGGTAGCCATTTAGGAGGGTTTATGAGCCTTAATTGTCATAAAGCTACATAAAGGGAGGAGTTACAAGATTGAATTCTTTGTTTTGTAACTCCTTTTTCTTGGCTTCTGATTGGCCGGAGGAGATTGAGGGCATTTAATCGCCTTTAATCGCCATGATGGGAGGAGTTTCAAGGGTTAAATGCCATGAATCTCTTGACTTGTAACTCCCGGATGCTTGCTTCTGATTGGTCCGTCCAAAGAAATGGATTAATGACTGTAATAAAGCTAGTCAATTAATCGCATTAAGTGGTCGCCGAGCAGTTGAAGAGTCGCGGGCCGTGCCGCGTCTTTTGAGATTCTTCTGGCAATGATCATCGATGAATCTTCATGTAGATCGACATCGGATGACCATGTGACTTCAGGTGTTGGCTGCCAACAGCGAGTCGGTGCCATCTGTCCTGTCGATTTCTCGATCGGTCGGGTAGAAAGCACACTTTTTTTGGTTGACCGGGTGGCAATCAATGTTGTTTTCGATACTCTTGATGATTAATCCATGTTTTTGACGGATGTCAGAGGATTTGGTGTCTCAAAAGTATGAATTTTGAAAAATACCAGAGGCTGGACGCTTCAAATCGCGAAAAAACGGCGAAAACCGGGGTTTTCGGGGCCTTCCCGGCGATCCCAGGTCCCAGGGTCGCAGGGGTCTGCGACCCTGGGGGTTTTCCCCCTTTTTGTCCCGTTTTGTGTGCGTTTTTGCTGTTTTTCGATTCTTTTTTCTTCTGTATTTTTCCTTGACATTTTGACCATTTATTGACCTGATTTCCCTGTAGGAAACCTGATGAGAATCCTTGCATTTTATTTTGCAAAGTTTCCAATTTCCTGAGAAAGCCGAAGACTTTGTTGCGCAGAGCTGCCGATTTTCCGTCAGAAGCTGAAACTGGGTCAAACGATGTCGGAATGACCTAAAATTTGGAGTGAAGCCTGCTGAGCAATAAATAAGACCAACCATAGGCTTTTGTTTGAGTTTTGAAGCCATTTGGGGCTCTATCACTAGTAGACTCGCTTTTGTCGCGATGAAGATGTCGCGGCTTGATGTGCGGTCAACCGATGTCCGATTGACTTGAAATTTGACAGGGAACCTATTGGAGCCATTTTAAGATGATCCATAGGCTCTGTCTTAGAATCCATGGTCCCGGGGAGCTTCGCCGCCGAGAGGCCTGATTTGGCTTCCGAGCGTCTAACTATGGTCAAATGTTGTCGAAATGACCTGAAATTTGGCGTGTAGCCCTTTGCAAGCATTTTGAAGCCGTCCATGTGCTCTATCTGATGAGTGATGGCCTCGGTGGTTCTCGCCGTCGAGAGGCTTGATTTAGCTGTTCGAGGGTTGATGTAGGGTCAAACGTTGTCGGTTTGACTCGGAACTTGACGTGGAGCCTTTTGGATGTATTTTGAGACCATCCATCGGCTCTGATCGAAGATTTGGTGTCTCCGATGCTTTCGCCACCGGGAGCTCCTTTTCAGTTGCCGGAGAAGCGAAGTTAGGCCAAATGATTTTGAAATGGCCCGAAACTTCTTGTATACTCATCTTTTGGCTGTCTTGAAGGATCTTGCAGTTTTTGTTTGGTTCTGACAAGATTTGATTTTTTGGAAGCAGCATTGCCTATTTATGGCAGGTTGCGACTTCATGTAGCTCTTTGGATCTTGAAGAGGCAAAGTGACATTTTTGGTGTCAACAGGTCTCTGACAGGTACTCTTTCTGTCTTGCTTCGTTTGTTGCTTGTTTCTTTCTTCTCGTCTTTGTTCCGCTCCTTTCCCTTGCCGCCTGATCTGGAGGACTCTCCTCGCCTTGCCCTGGTGATGTCTTCAGCATTTATATATTTTTGGGCTTTTGCCAGTAATTCTGGAAAGCTCTTTGGCGGGCGCTTCATTATTGAAAAGAGGAAACTCGACGAGCGAAGGCCTCCGAGAAAAGCCGTCATGGAGACCTTGTCGTCGGGCTGTTCGAGTTGAAGTACCTCCTCTTTAAAATGAGTGAGGTATCTCCTGATGCTTTCATTCTCGTCCTGCTTTATACTAAGCAGGTGTGTGGCAGGCTTCTGGTGGCGGCGCCCACCAATGAAGTGTGAGACAAAAGATTTGCTCAATTCTCCAAAGGTGGCGATGGATGCTGAGTGGAGATTGGCAAACCACTGCCGGGCAAAACCTTTCAGCGTGGTTGGAAATGCCCTGCACATGATCTCGTCGGAGATGCTGTGCAGCTGCATTCTGATTTTATAGGTCTCTAGGTGGTCCAATGGATCCTTCCTTCCATCGAAGGTCTCCATGGAGGGCATTTTGAACTTCCGAGGAAATGGGTAATTCGCCACATCTGGCTTGAACGGAGTATCCGTTCGCCCGACTAGATAATTCACCGTCTCGGGTGCCTTCGTCGTCATGGCATTGAAGACATCGCCCTGTTGGTTCTGCATTTCTTTGATTTTTTTTCTCCCAGCGATTGTGAGGCTCCCTAGAGGGATCAGGGAAATAACTCTCATCTCCAATGCTGTGATTCTCACTTCCCCCTTCTTGGAAGTGAGAATCCTCCCCATTAGAATTGAAGGAAAGAGGTAGAAATCCTCCATGATTTGCTCCACCTGGAGGTGGGGGTCCTCTAAGCTGGGCTCCACCAGGGGGTGGAGGAACTTCGTGATGGGCGCAGCCTTGAGGATCGACCAAGAGTATCCCCTGCGGGGCAACTTGGGGGGCTCCAGCAGAGGCACCCTGGGCACCATGGGGATGAACGTTCAGATGTGCTCCCCGTCCATGGGCGCCGTGATGATGTGCTCCTCGACCCTGGGCGCCATGATGATGGGTGCCCAAGTGAGGTGCTCCTCTACCCTGGGCGCCATGGGGATGGGCGCCCGGGTGAGGTGCTTCCGGTCGTGGAGCATGCCTCGGGATTGATACTTCTTGTGGTACTCCACCAAACGGTGCTCCTCCTTGCCCCGCGAGCATGAGTTGGAGGATTTGCTGGTTTTGAGCCACCAGCTGCTGCATGGTCTCCATCATTTGTTGAGGAGAGGGAGTAGGAGCAGGAGTATTTGGGGCAGGGTTACTCGGTGGAGGACCATTGTCTCCCTGCCTAGGGTAGTTTGGGCGCCCAGAAGGGCCTGGACCTGTAGCTTGAATGGGATTGTCCTCTCATCTCACCGATCTCGTCCTGACCACCATGATTTTGAAAGTATTTGATTTTATTTTCCCACAGACGGCGCCAAACTGATGATGCCAAAAATATATTTCGGACACTACCGGTCAATTAATAAATGCAGTAATAAATGCGCTAAATAAATGAGAGAGAAAATGAATTTATAGTAGTTCGGTCTGTGTGACCTACATCCACTTCATAACGGCAGGGATTGCCTGGTGATCCTTGATGAGTGTAAAAGGGTTACAAGCTTAGGAAAAAGTGAAAGACATTAATTGCCCCTCAAGTGATGAGAGGGCTCTCCTATTTGTAGTCTTCCCCTAATAGATGGGGACGACTCTAATGCAACGTCTCTTTGGAGCCTTAGAGCTGCCCTCGAGGGACGAGGCAGGTGGAGGCAGGTGAGATCTTCTCCACACGAATTGGTAAAAGCGGATAAGGAGAGGACTTCTTCCGAAGCGACGTCGTATCCTTGACGTGACCAAAGTATGTGGATCTGGACCCGGACCTGGATGGATCAATCGGGCCTCCATTGATTTGGACCTTGGCTCACTGGGCTATTTTGACCTGACTCATCCTCATGGGTTGGGTCATTTGGGCCTGATTCATCATAACGAAAGAGGAAAAACATATTCCCCTTCCATGGAAATGCCTTTCCGACAGGAAGAGATCAAACTCATAATTTTTATCTTGCACAGAAAAGATCTCATAAAAATAGAGATTTTATTTGGAGAGTCTATTTGCACCAAACAACTTCTTGAAATATAAAGAGGCTGTTTCAGCAAATAAAAAAAGAGGATTTTACTCAAAAAATCCTTTAAGACTTCTAAAACGCTAAAAGCACCATCAACATTTTTTAAAGACCACAGTAGTCTCAAAGGCTCTATTTAGTTTTTTTTTTTAACTTTTTCTTTAAGTGGGGATATCCCTGCTTCTTTCCCTTAAACAAACCCTAAAACCCTTTCCCCCTCTTTCCTATTCAACTTCTTCTCTCTTCCTCTGTCTTTCTCCCTTTCTCTCCCAATCTGTCCGTACCGGCAGCGTTTTGTAGTTCTTCATCTCCTCTCCATCAACATCTTTTAAAGACCACAGTGATCCTCTTCATCAACTGTCTCCTCTTCAGGTATCGATCTGTATTTCGATTCTCGATTCGAGGTGATTGTTAGGGTTTCTGCATTTCCTTACTCCTCTAATCTCTTTCGAATGCACTCACTTTTTCTTAAATTTGTTCCCTCGTTTTTGGATCCCCCCCATTTCGAGATCAGGGAAAAAAAGAGTTCTTCTCATTCTCAATCATGGTTAGGGTTTTGGACTGGGACTTTCTCTTTCTATTCTGATTCAGAAACTCTAGTTGTTTTTTTTTTTTATAATATTGTTTTGCGTTTTGATTCTCTTCGTTTCAAGATGAGAAAAAAAGATCTTGTTTTTCTTGTTCCTGATTCTTGGGTTCTTTTTCTGATGGTTGTATATATATAGAGAGAGAGTGCATTTTCTGTGATCTTTATCTAGGAAGGGACCAGACGCTGCCCCAGTTAGGGTTAGGATTTTGGATGGGTCTTCGTTTGAATCGATCATTTGTTTATTATCGAAGTGGTTGATCTTTTAATTTTTCTTACATTAGGTTGTGTTTGGATTGATTCGTTTCGATATGAGAGGAAATCTTTGTATTTCGTTAATGGAAAGTTTGTTCTAAATGTCCATTGATTCTAAGATAGAGTACCAATTCGATTTTTAAGTGTGTTGTCTCTTATATTGCTTTTGATTGTTGGATCTTGTAGGAGCAAACACCCCACCCCCACACCCAAAAAAAAAAAAGGCATTTAAGTGATATTGTTTTGGGGCCTACAGAGTCACCCATCTACAGGAAAAAACAAGGTTTTAAAGCAAGTAGAATATTGGTTTGTTGGTAAGTTTTTGTGTTGGTGTTGTTTGCTTGCTTCCAGTCACTTAATGGAACTAAAGATAAAACATCTAATCTTAAGTGTGTTTGGATCTGTGTTAATGAGGCGTTGGTAATTCCATGTTCAAGTGTTTGGATGCCTATAGGTAAGTTTGGTTGCTGTAAAATCCTCATACTTTAATAACTTCTCAATTGCTAGGGATGGGGGTTGAAGCCTGTAATTCTAGGCAATCATATATACATTGCAGCCTTGGAGACCAATTGTTTGGTGACAATATTAGAGATGATATAGGAACTCATGCTAGGTCAAATGTAAATGGGATGCAGCTAATGTGGTAAGCAGATAATTTAATTGTTTTCTAGTCTTTAATGTGCAGAGTAAACCTGTGTGTTCAAAACATCAGAAACTCCTATAAAGTACATAGTGCAATATCTGTATGTTGTGCCATTTGCATCGCAGTGATGAATTGCTTTTAGGAGACTTGGTTCATTATCATGCACTATATAACTGATGTTTCATACATGCAGATGGAAGAAAAAAGACCTCAAGAAGACGTGACCTACATATATGGTTTGCCGATCGAAGGTGAACCAGTCGTTGGATGGACTCACCCAAGTGAGAAGGTGGTGAGTTTATGTGAAGATCTCCTTAAAATGTCACCCCATCCAGAGGTGGACACACAAGGGTTGTGCATAAGATAAAAGTGGATAGAGGACAAGTTCTTGCCTCCGGAGAAGAAGGCAAAATGTATATTCTGTTGACACAGTATGACATGCTTTTGGAAAATTAAATGTGTATAAGGTTTCTAGTCATAGACAAATATTATGTGTATAGACAGTTGTTAATTTGATTTACCTATATTATTTTGACAGAATATGAATATAATTGGCAGGGAACTTCTTGTTAAAATTTTAATTGATGGATGTGAATGTGAATGTGCATGTCTACCATTGATGGAGTTTTGTGTGATTGTCAAGGAACTTGTTGATTGATGTGAATGTGAAGGTGCATGTCTACTTTTGATACATGTTTTCTTATGTCTTCATATGCTGTAGAGATGCATTTCTCTTATCGACTAGATAGGGATATCAACGCAAGGGATGTCTTGTAGGCGGAGATATCCCCACCAATGACAGTGTTTTGGAAGGGGATATCCCTGACTGTGTTAGTGCTGTGAGCGGGGATATCCCCACCCACTAGAGTACTGTCTCTCAAGGTGGTTTCAGGTGGGACGGGGATATCCCCGCCCAAATTAGTACAATTGACCACCACAAACTCCACATTGATATGATATTGTCCACTTTGGGCATATGCCCTCATGGATTTGTTCTTGGGTTCTACCCAAAAGGCCTCATACCAATGGAGTACTTAGTCCAACTTATATGCCCATGATCTTTCTCAATTCTAGCCGATGTGGGACTTTGGTTGCACATCCCCAACAATCCTCCCCTCAAACAAAGGACCATATCTCTTTGGATATTTTTACCGGGCCTCCCCTCAAACGATCATCCATCCGTCCACTCCATCGAGAAGAGCCAACTCGAGAGCTTCACCACGGATCCACCAATCGTGAGTACTGCGCTTTTCCTGCGCATCACTGGGCCCACCACCTTTTTGTTTGGCAATCTGAGGATTCTCCGGGCTAAGTCTGGGCCTGGGCTCTGATACCACTTGTTGTGCGCGTGTATGCGGAAACGTGAATCAGCGATCGAACGAACAAATTAAGCCACACAAGACAAACAATCACACACAAGAGAATTACGTGGTTCGGCAATCTTGCCTACGTCCACGGGAAAGAAAAACTCGACTCTCCTTTAGGTTCTCTCTATGTCTGTCTGTCTATCATGGGTTACACATTACATCATATATATAATGTTCTCTTTCTTATTCCCTAAGAAACCCTATCTTAGTCAATAAGAAAGTCCCGGTACAATTACCATAATACCCATGTCCATGAACCCAATTGGTCTGGACCTACTAAGCCCAACAGAACATTGGCCATTGTGAGTGGTATTATTATTAATGGTGGGTGAAAGATTTTAATAATGACGACGAACATGGAAATATCTTTCAAGCAGAAAGGAGAAAAAGAAAAACATAGAAATATCACTATCGATAAGAAACTCTGAAACTCATATTTTCAGGCCGTTACATTGGCGATTTTGAGTGGTATTAGTGCTGGTTTGAAGTTTGAACGTGGCAATTGGGAGGTTGTGGACAAAGTTGAGGTCTTGGACGGATTGGGACCCGGCCGACATACCAACCACCGAAAACGATGTGTAATGTCCCCACAGCTGAATGGTCTTCTTTTAAGACTAGGTCCCAAATTCTGGCCACATTGATGATGAAACGAGGCAGAGTCCTTGGACTTTATTGGAATATATTTGTTGTTTGAATCTTTCTTGGAATCTCAATCAATCAATGGGATTTTTTTTTTGGACCTATGAGATTGACCTTTGAAAAAGGGAAAAAATAAGAAATTCCATAAGAAACTAAGGAGCAAGTGGTAGACGCATGCATAAATAGCATGATACAAATGGTCATGAAGATGACTCACAAGTGGACCCATAAGCCCACACATTTTCAAAAAAATATATATATATTATGTAGAATTTTTGTTAAAAATCATGGGCTTATGATCATGATCCACAATTTCCACTAAAAAGTAATGGGTGTTGAAAATATAACAAATATTTGTGGCCCGGATATTGACCTGATCACTTAACAGCCTGGCAGTGGGAATCCCACGTGGACTCATTCCTGCCAATGTTTTTCATGCAAAGCAGATAATATACAAGTCTTCATGAACGTACGTAACAAGATAGTGTGTGGGACCTCAACTCAGTGAAAGGAGATGGTGACTCGATCAACGCACACACCAAACTCACACAGAAACCATATAAAGTCATCTTAGAACATATCTGATAAGTTTCTTTGGACATCAAGTATTCACAGAGAGAAACAAGGAGACGAGAAATAGAATAAATAATAACAGGGACTTGGGTCTTTGATTTATTCTAAGCTGAGAGCTGGTGGGAGTTTGACTTAGATATAAGCCATTTTTATCCACAGGTTTACCTAAAGCTCTTCTAGAAGGCTTACCTGCTCTCTGCCTACTTGTTCTCCTATCCCTTGTTAAAATGGAAATCGTCCACCTGCAGCTGTTTGGATGATAGATCACTTTCTCAAACAAATGCGTTGCACAGATGCTTGGATTTCTTTTTATTATTTTATTTAGTTTTATTAAGCATTTTCAGCTAATCATTCTTATCAATATCTAAAAATATTAGTAGAAGTAGAGTAAATGTAGGTGCAAAAAATAACGACCCACAATGATGGGGGGTGCCTTAAAGGACTTACCCGAGTGAGATTAGGGACACCGATGCCTGCGCCTGGAGCCTGAGAAAAGGAAGGAGAAACACAGGTCAGAGGACCCTGGCCTGGGCGGCGCAGGGCTCTCCGATGCCTAAGTTAGTGTATGAACTAAGCAGAGGGAGGAGATTTTTGGGGGAGAAGATGGCATACCAGAGTGGTAATGGCCTCCTCTCCTTCTCCTCGTCTGGAGGGGTAGCTGTGTTTATATAGAGGAGGAGGAGACAAAGGGGTTGTTGGCTGTCTTGTCATAGCCCACTTCGTCAGGTACTAGGGAGGCGCGGTCCCATCGTAGCCTGTCTGGTCCCGTCGTAGCCTGTATTGTCCCGTTAGGCCATATCCTGGCGCTTTGGGAGCTGTGGAGGGCGATCTGTCAGGAGATACGGGCTATCCCCTTGTCTTGTCGCACGGGCCATAGCGTGCTTGAGCGTCCATGGGAGGACAGCTGTCAGTGCTTACTACTTTCATCCATATGAGGCGCTTGGCCGGGATGGAGTGTCGTGCCGGGCGAGACCTGGCGGAGATGTAGGGCCATGGCACTGTTGCCGAAGTGGAAGGGGCCTGGTACTGTCGCCGAACTGGGACGCCGAAGTCGGGCCGAGCTGGTCAGCCGAAGTGGGATGCTTTGCCGAAGTGGATCCTGCCGAGGTGGAGTATCTGGTCTTGCTAAGGCGTGCATTGCCGAGGTGGGGGAGTTGCCGGGATGGACTTGCTGATGCGGGGGCCCGGGATGGAGCACCTTGCCCAGGATTCTCTTGGGAATTTCCCCACACAAAGCCCCCCAGCTTCTGAGCTCATTAGACTCCTCATTGAGGTCGGAAGCTAAGTACCATGGAGGACAACACTTGTGCCTCGGAGCTGCTCATAGTTTTTGAGATGACTAGCTGGCAATAGACCGGAGTTGGAGGTTGGCATCACTGTGAAGCTGTAACAAGATGCCTCTGTCGAGCTGGAGAGTGCATTGTTGCTGAAAGCCAAGAGAGATGGCTCATTTATTTAGGCGTATCTTGCTACTGCTGCCGAGAAGGAGGCAAGCCGAGAAGGAGGCGAGCTACAGACTGGGTGCTGCTGCTAAACCGGAGACTGGCACTGCTGCCGAGCGGGAGGAAGGATTTCCTGCCGTACTGGAGGCTGGCGCTGCTGTGGAGCTGCGAACTGGCATGAGGCCGAGGTGGAACCAGAGTAACAGCCAACCTGGAATCCGGCACTGATGCCGAGCTGAGGACTGTCATGAGGCCGAGGAGGTGATATGGAACAGTCTCTACTGCGATCTTGTCGAGCTGCCATTGGCCGAAGTGGCCAGCTTTTGGCCGAGACGAACTGCTTTTGCCTTGCGACAGTGGATCGGAGATGAGCATGAGTTCGGCAACGGTCTTTGAGGGGTGTAAAAACCCTGATTTTAGGAATCCGGCCGAGTGTTAAGAACTCGAGGCCAATCCGAACCGTGCGGGGCTCGCCGGCGTGGAGGGGTTGCCTCGCGTGCGGTGCCCGCCCTTAGCTGGACCCAATCCTGGCCGAGTGTAAGAACTCGAGGCCAATCCGAACCGTGCGGGGCTCACCGGCGTGGAGGGGTTGCCTCGCGTGCGGTGCCCGCCCTTAGCTGGACCCAATCCTGGCCGAGTGTAAGAACTCGAGGCCAATCCGAACCGCGCGGGGCTCACCGGCGTGGAGGGGTTGCCTCGCGTGCGGTGCCCGCCCTTAGCTGGACCCAATCCTGGCCGGGTGTAAGAACTCGAGGCCAATCCGAACCGCGCGGGGCTCACCGGCGTGGAGGGGTTGCCTCGCGTGCGGTGCCCGCCCTTAGCTGGACCCAATCCTGGCCGGGTGTAAGAACTCGAGGCCAATCCGAACCGTGCGGGGCTCACCGGCGTGGAGGGGTTGCCTCGCGTGCGGTGCCCGCCCTTAGCTGGACCCAATCCTGGCCGACTGTAAGAACTCGAGGCCAATCCGAACCGTGCGGGGCTCACCGGCGTGGAGGGGTTGCCTCGCGTGCGGTGCCCGCCCTTAGCTGGACCCAATCCTGGCCGAGTGTCTGAACTCGAGGCCTTCTCCATGGCCCAAGGCCAGGAGCTTTAGGAAACGACCGAGTCTGGACTCGAGGTCTCTTCCAGGGCGGTGGGCCCAATCCTGGCCGAGTGTCTGAACTCGAGGCCTTCTCCATGGCCCAAGGCCAGGAGCTTTAGGAAACGACCGAGTCTGGACTCGAGGTCTCTTCCAGGGCGGTGGGCCCAATCCTGGCCGAGTGTCTGAACTCGAGGCCTTCTCCATGGCTCAAGGCCAGGAGCTTTAGGAAACGACCGAGTCTGGACTCGAGGTCTTTTCCAGGGCGGTGGACCCGTGGAGATGGGTGAAGACCCTGAGTTTAGGAATTGGCCGAGTGTCCGAACTCGAGGCCTTTTCCAGGGCTGTTAACCCTTGTGACTTGTCTTTCTGGCACTCGCCGAGGTGGAGAAGCCTGGGTGTACGAACCCGAGGGCAGTCTCGATGGCGCTGGCCGAGACCAACATGAGGCCAAGCCTGTGAAGCGCGTAGCTAGCACGAGGGCGATACCAACATGAGGTCGTCAGATGCGGTCGAAACCATCATGAGGCCGAAACCAGCGTGAGGTGGAAACCAGCACGTGGACGGACCAGCATGAGGTCGTCAGATGCGGTCGAGACCATCATGAGGCCGAAACCAGCGTGAGGTGAAAACCAGCACGTGGTCGGACCTGCATGAGGTCGTCAGATGCGGTCGAGACCATCATGAGGCCGAAACCAGCGTGAGGTGACAACCAGCACGTGGTCGGACCTGCATGAGGTCGTCAGATGCGGTCGAGACCATCATGAGGCCGAAACCAGCGTGAGGTGAAAACCAGCACGTGGACGGACCAGCATGAGGTCGTCAGATGCGGTCAAGACCATCATGAGGCCGAAACCAGCGTGAGGTGAAAACCAGCACGTGGTCGGACCTGCATGAGGTCGTCAGATGCGGTCGAGACCATCATGAGGCCGAAACCAGCGTGAGGTGAAAACCAGCACGTGGACGGACCAGCATGAGGTCGTTTGGAGGCCAAGGAGCCTGGGTGCGCCTACCCGAGGACTTGGTTGCTCTGGCGCCGAAGGCGAGTCACGCCTGAGTGTATAAAACGACCCCAGGGTGAGCTCGGTGGCACTGGATGACTGACGGCGGTAGAGGACCGTGCGATCAAGGCTGACAGCAGAGGACCGTGCCGTCGAAATGACGGCAGAGGGTCGTACGATCGAAGCCGACAGTAGAGGGTCGTGCCGGCGTCATCAAAGCTGACGGCGCCATCGAAGCTGACAGTAGAGGACCGTGCCGCCGAAATGACGGTAGAGGGTCGTGCGATCGAAGCTGACGGGCGGTTGAAGCTAAGTGACAGAAAAGGGGGTTCGCCTAACTGGTCCCCGTGTTGGAAGAGATTTCTGCGGAGCGGGGGGCTGCTAGCGACCTGGAGACGTTCGCCGAGCTGGAGGCGTCCGCCGAACTGGCAGAGTCGGGCGAGCCGGAAGCGTCGGTCGAGCTGGCAGGTTCGGCCGAGCTGGAAGCGATCTGGTCGCTGTCGCGGAGGTTGAACTGCTCTCGGGCTCGGGCTTCGTCCTCCTCTCGCCTGATGAATTGATTTACCCTAGTCATGAGTGCCGCCGTAGTGACCACGGGATACATGACCAGGTTGCTTCGGAGCTCGTTGCCTGGTACGAGGGCTTGCTGGAAAGACAGGACTGCAATTGCCTCTGAGGCGTTCTCGATCTGGCTGTAGACAGCCCAGAATCTTTTGGCGAACTGCGCGATGCTCTCGGTCTGCTTCATTCTGAGGGCCATCAGGTCGGCGGCTGACCTGGGGATGACCCCGAAAACTTGGAACTTCGTCAAGAATGAACTCCGGAGCTGCTGCCAACTTTTGATTGATCCCGGGGGGAGTGCGCAGAACCACCTTAGGGGGAGGTCCCCGAGGCTGGAAGAGAAGACTCTGCAGTTGAGGTGGCCTGCACTGCCCCATACCGACATCCTCTGACTGAAGTGCCGGAGGTGTGCTGCTGGGTCCGAGGTTCCATCGTAAATGACGAACCTCGGGACTTTGAAATCTTTGGGAAGGGGGAAGCTTCTGATCTCTGGAGAGAAAGGAGATGCGCCGAAAACATTAGAGTCCATCTGAACTTGAGCGTAGTCGGCCATTTCCATGTGCTGTCGTACTGCTTGCTCTATGCGTTGATCGAGCCACTCTCTGGAGTCGTGGTCGTTTCCCGAGCCTTCGCCATGGGCCCGGTCGCTCCTGCTCTTCAGGGTGCGTCTTTCTGAGGGTAGAGTCGAGGTCGAGTCCTTGGAGGATGAACCCGACCGAGTATCCTGAAGCTGGTCGCCTGTTGGACCAGATTTTGCTCCTGACCTCTCTCGGCGGGGGGACCGTCGGCAGCTGGGTCGACAGTGCGATAGGTTCCTTTCCCTTTCTGGTTCTTCGAGGCATGGTGTTTGGAAAGATTTGGAGAAGGTTGGGAAGGCTGGGATGTTACCTTCCCACAGACGGCGCCAATTGTAGGTGCAAAAAATAACGACCCACAATGATGGGGGGTGCCTTAGAGGACTTACCCGAGTGAGATTAGGGACACCGATGCCTGCGCCTGGAGCCTGAGAAAAGGAAGGAGAAACACAGGTCAGAGGACCCTGGCCTGGGCGGCGCAGGGCTCTCCGATGCCTAAGTTAGTGTATGAACTAAGCAGAGGGAGGAGATTTTTGGGGGAGAAGATGGCATACCAGAGTGGTAATGGCCTCCTCTCCTTCTCCTCGTCTGGAGGGGTAGCTGTGTTTATATAGAGGAGGAGGAGACAAAGGGGTTGTTGGCTGTCTTGTCATAGCCCACTTCGTCAGGTACTAGGGAGGCGCGGTCCCATCGTAGCCTGTCTGGTCCCGTCGTAGCCTGTCTTGTCCCGTTAGGCCATATCCTGGCGCTTTGGGAGCTGTGGAGGGCGATCTGTCAGGAGATACGGGCTATCCCCTTGTCTTGTCGCACGGGCCATAGCGTGCTTGAGCGTCCATGGGAGGACAGCTGTCAGTGCTTACTACTTTCATCCATATGAGGCGCTTGGCCGGGATGGAGTGTCGTGCCGGGCGAGACCTGGCGGAGATGTAGGGCCATGGCACTGTTGCCGAAGTGGAAGGGGCCTGGTACTGTCGCCGAACTGGGACGCCGAAGTCGGGCCGAGCTGGTCAGCCGAAGTGGGATGCTTTGCCGAAGTGGATCCTGCCGAGGTGGAGTATCTGGTCTTGCTAAGGCGTGCATTGCCGAGGTGGGGGAGTTGCCGGGATGGACTTGCTGATGCGGGGGCCCGGGATGGAGCACCTTGCCCAGGATTCTCTTGGGAATTTCCCCACACAGTAAATACTTTTTAATACTCCCCATTAGATGGAGTCAACTTCTCGATAATTATTACATTGGGACTTGAACTCAGCACTCTATAAAGACCATGTACATGACCAACGTAGCCAGGGGCGGACCCGGGATCTACGTTTGGGTGGGGCTAATACTTTGCTAGACATTTCTCATATTAACAATTATAAAAGAGAAAATGTATTGCATTTAAATAGATACAAAATATTTACCTACATCGATTCACATACAATTATCTCCTCAAAAGTCATCTCAACTCAAAACAAAGTTTTTACAATTGCCCTCAATGGTTCTTCATGTTTTGAAAGTGTTGCATGATTGTCTCATCATCAATGCTATTAAATATTTCATTCTCAATAAACACAACAAACAATCATTCATTCACTCATCTTTCATTCTATTGTGCAGGCGGTTCTTCACGATTTTCAAAACAGAAATGCCTTCTCAACCGTTGTAATGGCAACTGGTAGGGTTAATGCTAACCTCAAAAATAAATAAACTAATGGCAACTGGTAGGGTTAACGCTAACCTCAAAAGCAAATAAACTAATGAATATATAATGTCCCTTTTTGTTTCCACCATCTTCTGTGCAAGGCCACTAATTCCCACTTTTAAGAACTTGTTATTGGTGTGCACATCAATAATATAAGTCTTAAGTTGATTATCGAGTCTTGCCCAATCTATGTCTGAAAAGTCATTTGGATATAACTAAGAAAGCCGGATCAATTTTTCCTTATCGAAAGTAAAGAATGAGTCACGTGGATCCAAGCATGTCATACAAAGAAGCAACTCGGTGTTTCACCTCATTGAATTGACGGTTGAGCTCTCTAAGTTGCACATCAATAGTAGGATAGAATATATCGACTTGGTAAAAATGTAAGTTTGTCGATTCAACTTTGCGTCGTGAATGCTTTCGTTCAACAAACATATCACCTATATTGAGAATGATGATTTCATATTTATAACAAATTGAATGAACTTTAGAAAGGAGAGAACCCCACCCATCATCTCTCATCATTTGCAGTCGTTGCTTCGATATTCTCACTAGTTCCATAGCACCGACAATATCTTTATCTTTTCGCTGCAATGCCGTTGATGCTTCATTCGTGATCCCCCAATATATCTCTCATCACATTCATTTTAAATACAAAATCAAAATTTTCCAATACATGTAACAAGCTTGATCACAGAACCCTTGTGTTTGCTCATATCATCATCTGAAATAATTTCAAGCACATCAACCACAGAGGAGAACATATGAATCAATCTAATTAATGTGTCATAATGTGAGCTCCAACGTGTATCTCCCAGCCGTTTGAGGCTAGTCTCCTGATTCAAACCCTATCCACTTTCAAGCTCGCCAGTATTGAGGGCTTCAATGACTTTAGCAGGTTGTATATTTCGGAGCATGTCGTGACGTTTACAAGAACCTCCAACGACATTCAACAAAGTAGAAACCAAGTAGAAAAAAGCAGCAATTGGATTGTATTGTTTTGCAACATCAATGAGTGTCGATTGAAGCTGACGTGCAAAACAATGAACATAGAATGCAGTGGGATTCTCATTCTGAATGAGTCTTTGAAGGCCATTAAGCTCACCTTTCATGTTACCAGCCCCATTATAACCTTGCCCACGCAAGCTTGTTATGCTCAATCCATGCCTGGACAATATCACTTCGATGGCCGTCCTAAGTGATTGAGCTTTAGTATCTATGACATGTTCAAAGGCCAAAAAACGCTCAATTATGCATCAACGCTCATCCACATAGCTTATAACTGCCATTTGCTCTTTTATAAAGATATCCCTAGATTCATCCACCAAAAAGGAAAATGGTGCATCTCCGAGATCGAAAATGATGACTTGAGTTGTTTCCAATGCAGATGCATTTACAATGTCTTTTTGAATCTTAGGCAAGGTCAATTTCAGGTTTTCAAGAGCATTTCGCAATACGACTCTTTTAATAACTTCATTCTGATTGGCAAGAACTTGTAAAAGCTCAAGGAAGTTACCTATGTTTTTCGAATCCTTAGATTCATCATGACCACGAAAAGGCAACCCTTGGCGTAGAAGAAAGCGAATGGCATGAAGCGTTGCCTTCAAGTGGAGTCGATAATCCATCCTAGCTTGATTTGATTACTTGACAACAATCATTTCAATTTGTTGCTTCTGATTTAATAAATTGACGTTTCTCATGTGCTTGAATGTGAGCACCATTTGGGCCTCCCACATGATCTTCAATTCTTCATTTTTTCCTCTAACTTTTAAATCTTTGAATTATAAAAGCATCACGATGTTCTTTGTTTCCAAAAAGATAGCAACATAGGCAAAATGCAACATCCTTTTCTATACTGTACACTAGCCAACTACCATAATCTTTAAACCAAGCAGGATTAAATCGTCCCTTATCTTGTCCACACCCAGTTTAAGGAAATTTATGCTCGCGAGGTTGACAAGGGCCCTTTTGTAAATACGCTCTTCGAATTTGGTCCCGATCCATGGGATGATAACTCGAGATTGGATTCCTTAGCCCAGAATCTAAGGGAAGATCTGCCAAGTTATCACCTTCACGACATTTCTTCGAAGTTGACGGCACTAGATCATTGTTATCATTCTCTAGAATCGGAGACAATAGGTTAGGAGTTGATTTTCTTTTGTAATAATTTTTCATATCTGATTGAAAGATAAAGAGAATTTCATCAAAATCAACGCCAACCTAAAAAAATGCATAACTTCATTGGAATGCATAACTTAATTGAAACACGTAACTTAATTTTAGTTGGTAAGGGTGGAACACAAGTCTAACAACTTGATTGTGCCTGAACCATGAGAGCATCTCCCCATCTTATGCAATGAGAGCATCAAAAGACAATGAAAGAGCACATGAAACCTTATTATATCGTGTTATTTCACCCAATCCATCACCCTTATTATATGATGGATGCCTTTTAAGCCTCTCTTTTCTTAGTTCAAGATAATATCCATTTTTGATACACACTATGTGAACTAGAGGTGGAACTTGGCTCGTCCGTTCATAATTGCCTCAAGCCAAGCTTGACACACACCATATGTGGATAAAACCAAACACAAGCAATGGAAACCAAGCATAGTCAACTTAAGCCCTACGCACCATTCCTTACCCGAGGTCAATTTGGGTTAAGACTATACTCATTTCAGGCATTGGGATTTTTAGTTTACTTTCTGAAAGGATATAAAATTAAGGCAGTATTTCTGTCTAGCCCAACCAAAATTTAGCAACAAGTCTCCTACATTCTGAACCATTAGCCTAGAATGTCTCTAGGCTATAGTAACCAAGATATGTTTTAAAGGAAGCTCACATTTTATCAAGTGCTCATTTGTGGATGTTTTATAGTCTTTTAACATTGATCTTTGATTTTCTTTAATAAATTTTATTTTTTTAGTGCCCTATACAAATAAATAAACTCTACCCACAAACATGAAAGCTTCTTCAATAATTTTTTGTCGCATTTCACAAGAGATGCAATTTATTCTTGATTGGCAGAGAAACAAATTTAAATAAAAACAATGACTGTTATTGAGGAATCAAACCAATTAGGCAGAAAGATATAAAAATGCTCAAATCTAAATCAAATAACACAGACTATTGTTGAGGAATCAAACCAATTAGGCAGAAAGATATAAAAATGCTCAAATCTCAATCAAATGCAACAAACCTATTGTTAAGTAATCAAACCCAGTAAAAGAAAAAATAGCCAACCCACTCATATCAAAAAAGAATTAACAAAAAAAGATGAGTATAGGCAAGATACCTCTTTCTTGGCAGAGAGAGAGTCAGAGATAGATGGTTAAACAAGAAAAGTTAGGGGTTTTCTTCTAGAGAGAGATGGTCAATCAGACTCAGAGATTTGGAGATTTCCACCATAGAGAGAGTGTAAAAGACAGATGGCAGGAAGGAGAGAGGGAGTCGATGGCGCACTACTGCGATTTTAGGGTTTCTGCAAGGGAGAGAGAAAGCGATGGAGAAAGATATGCCAACGGAGAGAGGGCATCGACGCTGCTATTGCTACCGGAGAGGAAGCCTGGCCGATGACTGGGATCCCGTGTAGTCGTGGTGGAGGAGAAGAGTGAGGTAGGGTTTGGTTTCGTCTGATATTTCATTGATGTGGAGCTGAGAGGCTGAATAGAATCGAGGTCTTTCTCAAATGGGGCGACGCATTATATGGGGTGGGGCGAGATTGGGCCTCAACTGGTGCCATGGCCCATTCTGCTCATGGTTGTTTAAAGAAGCCCAGAAATATACCTGGGGTAACCGCATCCTATATACATAGAGTGGGTACGCCCCTGAACATAGCTACAAATTAGGGACAAAAGTTTAGGATTTACGAGACCAACCAAAGTGTGGAACATATGCACATAAACTCATGCAAACTTACTATTTGGAGGCCATGCTAATCATGAGAGGGATGGGGATGGCAAGATTTCAAGGAAAATTAGGGATGTGCAAATATCAGCTCCAATATTGAATTATATCTTAAGCCCATGGCCTTTGAGTTTAATGGTTTTAAGTTACATCGTTTCTTGCACTACACCATTTCAGGACATACCTAACGGTTTAAAACCGTTACTAAAAAAAATTGTAACAGTTTTTCTGGGTCACAGTTTGGGCGTTTCTAATATGTTATAAACATTCCTAACGGTTGTAAACCGTTACAAACACATTAATTGTAACGCTTTATTTCCGTTACTAAAATTAATTCGTAATGGTTTTAATACTCATTTGTGTTAATAATTTTAAATAAAAAAGTAACAGTTTCACAAGTTTTGTAACGGTATTTTACACTTAAATATTTGTAACGGTTTTGTAAACTTTGTAACGGTTTTTCGTGCCAAATTTGTGTTACTGATTCATAACATTCCTAACGGTTGTGAAATCTTTTGTAACGTTTTTAAGTGTTGCTATTCGCACAAATTAGTAACGGTTTATAACCGTTACAAAACTGTTTCATATGTAAAAAAAAAATTATCCAAAAACCACCCCTGAATACCGAACCTGCTGCATATATAAAAATGCCCTTTTTACATGGTTCAAACATTAACAAGAAATCTCACACTTACATCCAATCAAATAATTTAAAAGCCTATAATTTAAAAAAAAAAATGACCCCACCAAGTCCCTCACCCAGACTCAACTGGGTGCACCAACCACACCCATCTGAGGACAGAGCCCTGTTCTTCATAAACCAAGCTATAAAAGAAAACTACACACTCAGTGGTTTTACAAAAATATTCACAGAGAGAGAGAGAGAGAGTAATGAATCCAAAAGAACTACTCAAAGTCTTTCGTACAAAAAGCCTCTCAAATTGTTAAGACATTTGCAGGCAGATTACCCAACAAAAACAACATAATGACACCATGGGACAAATCAAATGGAGTCTCAATCCTCCATTCCAAGAGTCTCTATATTCTTAATATACCAAGTGTGTAAAAATTTCTAATGTAAAAGATTTCTCGAAATTTCGGCATAGTCTCCCCCGTACGTGTGACATTTAAATTTTTTTTTTACAACCTGCTAAGTACCTGTACATAACAAAAAAACACTTCATATAAACAACCAATGCCCCAACACACTACAAAGTCATTCACCACTACGTCATCAGCATACACCATTCGACCTTCTCTGCTTTTAAATCATCTCCCTACCATGTTGATATGTATACTATTTTGTGTATACTCTTATCAGCCCATTTGCAAGTGATTCCATTTTTCTTTGTTTTTGTTAGTTCAAGATACATCCAAACACACCTGAAATGCCTAACATGTTTGATGTGTTGGCATATATGTGTTATGTTGGCATGTTGGCATACATGTTTCAAGATACATCCAAATAACCATTGATAGTCTATTAAGCAGGTAAAAGATGATCTCAATGATAAGTCACATTCTCAGCCCGTGACCTTTATGAAGAAAGAAAATTCTCAATACAAATAATTCTCAATGGACAGCTCATTCATAGCATCAAATCCTCATTATTGCCTAGACATCCTTTTGGACTAAACACGTGAAGCAAGATTCCACCAAGGCCATTTAGTCAAATTCCTAATTTAAAGCTCATGTCATTCTCATCCAATAAAACATCGAGTTCAATGAAACTGGGAAAAAAACTCAAAAAGGAAATCCAAATAAATTTATAATAACTTTGGTGAAGAAAACAATACCATTTCAGCCATAAACGTTACATTCTCTACAACCTGTGGATACAAACATGGAGAAACACAACATGAGTAATGACTTTAGCTTAAATGAAGACTAGCAACAAACGCCCGTGCTTAGCCCGGGCCCAAAAGCGAAAATATATTTAGAATTAAAGTAAAAGAAAAGATATTATTTAATTGAAATAGATCATATTACGATCCCTTGGATATCTAGAAGATTTGCTTAGTTGTTTGCCTTGGTATTGATTAGATTTGCTTAGTTGTTTGCCTTGGTATTGATTAGATTTGCTTAGTTATCTTTCTATATTAAGAGATTTCGTCCAATCTATGTAAGGAAGTTGTTGTGTTAAGAGGCTATATATATGAGCCTGTAATTGATAAATAATGATAAGAAAGAAGTTATTATTCTCTCAGTTAATGCTTAGCTAAGTAATTAGAATCCTAGTCTTTCCACCAACCCGGGCTCTATCACAACCCAACAACACTTTTAGAGAACCTGAAGCCCTATGCATAAGATACAGGTAACTCATCTACACAAGTAACACAGCTAAAAATGCATACAACTCTAGAATTCTATAAATAATACACAAATGCTTTGGTAAAAAAGTAAAAGACAACTCAAGAGGTTTCCTTGGCAATGAGCATATCGAAGAAAAAGAGATTTGTCTGAAATGTGCCAGCACAAATACTTTTTACACAGACTTTTTCTATTTTAACTATTTGTTACTTTGATTTCTAAGTCAGCACTTGTATTGTAATAAAAGCTGCAGCACTTCTATAATGTTCCCTCCTCCAGAATCATGATTCATGAGAGTTCTTCAAGAAGTACCCTTGACAGATAATGGAACCACAAAATAGATGCAAGAAACAAATGAAGGCCAAAAAGAGAAAGGAAAAGAAGAAGCAACTTATTTCAACTAATCTGAAATGGCTAAGTACAAAAAATATGTGATCTAAACCAAATTCATTTATCAAACAAATCAGAAAAGCTTTGGAAGCCCACAGGACACGAGCCAAATCATAAGGGCAGAGGATGCAAAGAGATACCAGAATTGGAGGTGGGTGAAATTTCAACCCCAACCATTCATTTTGCAAGTCCTTAGAAGCATGGCTATAACATCTAGTTGGGTCAAATCTCACTCACTCTAAACCCATAACACCACTTCTTGAACAGATGCTATTCACAATCAAATAAACTAGGGAAAAAGTACGTTACTTGTAAAACCATAAACTTCATGAAAACAATTGTATCATATTCCCATGAGGATGATTTGGGCACTCCTTTCCAAGACCTACCAATGCATCCGTCCCTCCTACCCTTTAGGGCCCCAAAGAAAAATGGTTCCACAAAAGCATTTCTATGATCCATCATGATTCACTCCAATGATGAAGAACTGTTAGATCAGTTTTTTGTGGTGATTGCAGTTGCATATGAGTGTCTAAGATCAAGCATGACTGGGTTAATCTGTACAAAATATAAATGAGTGCACCCTTTATAAGAGTGCCCCCCTTTGTCTTGTTTTAGTTATATATTTTTCTAGAGGGGATAATATTCTTATTTTAAAATAAGAACTCTTTATGGCACACCTATATTGAATCCAAACTCTCACATACGACAAACACAACATCATTCCAACTATAAACAAAGAATCGGAGGAAAATTAAGGCACCTTCCCAGCCATTTTCTCAAAGTATTATAAACAAATGAATCCTTGGAATCAAAAATAGTATATCAATTTCATTAGAATGAAAAATAGGTAAATACAAAACAAAGCAACACAATATTCCATGTTGCTGCTCTTGACAATAGCCAAGCCCTTCTCCCAAAATACGAAACAAGTAACTGACCCAATCATCGCACACTATTGTTTTATATTTTTAATAAAAGATCCAGTATGATTAAAAAGCCAAAACTTAAAGCATGTACCGAGGGATGTGGAATTCCATAGCCTGATGGGCGTGAACTGAACAAGGATGGGTCGCTCATACCACCGAAGTGGGAGGATATGGAAGTCTCAACTGATCCGGTTGACTCAGGAAAAGATGTTCCAGATGACCTTGCATCATCTTCCTGCAAGAACAGAAATACTATATGTGACAACCCAAAATGGCATGTGGCAAAAGAGTTAATGATCACTATCACTTGTATTAATTTTTTTCCATAAATACACAGCTTCTTCATAGTAGTTAAATATAAACTTCTTCCAACCTGTTTTAAGTGTCAAATAACTAAAGTGAAAAAATTAAACAACATCCACTAAAGTGGTTCATAATCTATAAACCCATATTCCAATGTCCAAATGCTTTTGAAGGGACTCTTTTCCAAGCAAAAATCAAATCCCAATTCTAGAAGACCAAAGCTAGATCAATCCTTCACAAATTCCCTGCCTTGAACAAATTTTGTGCTCTCTATATGTAATAACATTGTATTGAACAAATTCTCCGACAACCATTTTCCTAAAGCTACTTGGTTAGAACTTGCTCCAATTAAATCTGTCTACATGATATACAACTTGGTAAATTAAAGCAAATTTAAATAAATGAAAGTTCCAGTTGAACAAAGTAAGGAAACAAAATTAGTGAAATGATACTGTGGAAGCACTCTCACAATATCCAGAAGCTTAGACAAGTACACAAAGATAAGATCCGGCATACAAATTCGTTCAATGTCAGGTAATACACTACATCAATTATGAATTTTAAACCAATTTAGTTCAATGTCAGCAATACATGAAAATGGGGGGATCACAAAGGGTTCAAAGAACCAATACATGTTGGGTGGGTGATTGTTGAACCGTAAGTACACTTGGTCAAAACAACAGATAAATTAATAGGAAGCAAAACAATAAACAATGAAGTGAACAGCACCACTGATTAAATACATGTCACATTAGCTTCCACACATTGCAATGGAAGAAAAACTATACTAACCAAACAGCATACCTGGAACTATAATAAATCTCAATGGCATTTGTGATTACATTTTCGTCATAAGCTGTTCTGGAGCAGAAGCTAACTCCTGGTTGATTCAAATACTGCAAACAGAACACATCAGCTACTGTATGTTTCAATTAATTTGCAAACAATCATCATGTGAGCGTAGTAAAGACACACCATCAAGCTTTCCAAATTCAGTAGTTATGTCAAATCCAAGTGCATGATATGTAAACATTTCAAAAGAAAATGCTATAAGTTCGTTTTCTAACATACTTTAAAAACTATTACCTAAAAAGAAAAAACAATAGTTTAAACACTCTGACGGACTAGACAATGAATCCAAACCTCATGCAGGCATTTTTCAAGGCTAACTTAAAATAAACCCCTGCTGACAATGATGATGATGATTAGATAATAAATGACTACTGCTACATTTTTTTTGTGTGTGCCAACAATGATGTTTTCTAATAATGGCTGGGTTTTCATGCCAAATCTGTTAGAATGGCATGCGACTGGATCCACTAGGAGACTTTTTTTTTTTTTTTTTTGGAATGATGATCAAAGTTATCTAAAATGAGCTAAATAGTACAAAACACACACAAGCTCTGATGATAGACTCCTTCATTGGAAAATCTATCAGCCACCGAGTTAGCACTCTTAACATAAAAGGATACATCCAATGGGATTTAGCTAACTCTGCCTCCATGACATTTGCAATAGAGCTCTACACGAACCAGAAGCCCAACACAATATTTCTAGAAGTCTTTTCTAAGAACACACACAAGCTCTGACGATATTCTTTTAATAATGTTTTCTTATCATCAGAATTTCTAAGTTCCACCACAAGGTTCCCTTGCACACACCCACCTACACACCCACTGCCTCCCCTTCTTCCACCACCTGCACACCCACCTGCCCATCTGCTGCACCACGCTGCACAGCCCACCTGCTGCATCACCCTGCACACACCCACCCTGCACACACCCACCTGCTGTACCACCCAGCAGAGCCCACCTGCTGCACACACCCACCCTGCACAACCCATCTCCTGCACCACCCTGCACAGCCCACCTGCTCTGAGACTTCTTTGAGCATTTGGTACTTGTATCTTGAGCCTTCTTTGAGCATTTGGACTCACTTGGAATGGAAGCTCTGTGCAAAATATTTACGAATTGTATAAAGAATTGTGATGCAGAAGGTGATCAATCCAAATGCCCCTTTCCTGAAATAAAAAATCACCATAAACATTACTTGGCTGAAAAATTAGCCATTTCATTCAAGTGCTACAAACATACATGGCAATTACGGATTATTGATCAATTTTACATAATTTAGGCCCATTTTATGGTTGGAGTATGGAAAAAAAAAGTGCACCAAATTGTAAGTGCCTATTCTCTCAATCATAAGTAATTCTGCATCCAAATAGATGCAAGTCATAACCTCTAATTCTACTTGTTCAAAGCTTGCAACAAAACTAAAACCAATACAACATTTTAACATCATAGTGACAAAACTTTTAAACACAAAACATGGATAAATTTTTGCCTTTGTTTTCAAGTTATCTCCAATTTATAAGGCAATATCATCCGGCAATGCAACCTTTTTCACGAAGTCCATCAAACTATCAGATTTTAGTGTCGGTGAATAAAAGTGAGATAAGTGAGATATGTCCTGATTCATGAATTTAAAAACAATTCTTCAGTGGCCATCAAACTAATACCAATGATTGTGAGGAATGTGGGGCTACATGCCAAGAAAGGAGCATTGGAGTGGTTTAACAAGAAGCCATCACAGCTTGTAAGATCAATATGAAATTGGCACTCATTTTGATTGAGAGATTGCCTTGGCCTATATTGACTTTTTGTCACTCTCAAAGACAAACGCCATGGCCTTGGTATGGCAAGTATATATGGTTTGAATCTGAAATCAGTGACACATATTGGTTGAATTTAAATTCCACAGTCACAATGCAATCAAAGTTTGGTATTATCCGCAGAATTTAAGAAAAGATGATAATTGAAATGGTCAGTTAGTTGATCATCAACTGAGTTGTTTTCTATGTAAGCAATGCTATGATAGTATCCTTAAGTTTAATGTTGTCTAATTATTTTCTGCTTACATTTTCTTGTGGTTTGCTTTGTCGGCTTGTCTCTTGTTAAAGAAAAAAAAATTGCTGTCAAGTTTATCGTTTTTTCTAGACTTTCAGCATTTTGGTTCCTGCATGTTAGCATTTTTTTTCATTAATTATGTCACATGGATAATGCCTATCACAATTTGTCTTGTCCGCTTACCTTACTAATTATCCTTGAGGAGAACTTGGGAAAGAGAAAAATATGCATTCATATTGGACCATCTTGGTATGTTGCATTTTTTAGCTCCATGCTTCTATTTTAGGCTCTTATGATGCTAATGAATCCCTGAAAAACAATTAAATCAAATTTTATAAGAAAAAACATATACAAACTCAGGCTCACCTGAAGGAAATGAAGAGACAAGTAAAGTTAAAGGGCAAAACATAATATGCAAAGAACTTCAACCATGTCCAATAAAAAAACTCTCCCTGTCAACCTTTTAGGCAAAGAGTCAGCAACTTCATATGCTAGGTGTGATAGTTTGTGATCATATGGACACAAATTTTGTCCATGATAAATGGTTTTTTTAACCGATTTTTCAGTTGTTCACATATGCATCATCTAATGTTTGCTTGTGTAGTTACGCTGATGTGTAATTGATTCATTTGTTAGATATAATTTGAAGATTTTTTAGGAGTTGCATTCTCGTGGCGATGGATGGTGTTTCAAGCACTTGTTGTTCTACTCATTATTAATCACATTCCTGAAATTGTTGCTTCATGTAAGTAATCAGATTTAAAAGTGGAGCCAAGAAAGTAAATAACACTCAAAATTGTTGCTCGTAACAGTGCATATGGAACATAGTGTACCACAGATGTAAGTTGAAGAGATAATTTCCACAGTACTTATAGAGGAACATGTATCATACAAATCTATGCCAATAACAATCAAATTCAATGCTTTTGTAAAGATTTCTACTTGATTGGATGAAAAAGGAGATAGTGTATTGGCTTATTTCACTTCATTGATCCAAAGATTATTTCAAATTTATAAACAAAATTTAGCCTATACTATGCAGATGAATAAGGCTACACACACCTTGACATCAAAGAACTTGAAAGTACTTTCCTTTTCCTCTTGGAGATCTTCCTCAGTTGTGATGGAAGAGCTGTTACTGATCTGACAGACCTTCATTGAAGGAACACAAATATTAGACACATGAATGAAAAAAAAATTTCATTGAGGTCTACATGATTCTCATACTGAAAAAATGCGTACTATAGAGGGCCTTGATTTGTTATAGATGCACGAAGAGATTGGTGAATGTGTGTGTGTGTGTGTGTGTGTGAGAGAGAGAGAGAGAGAGAGAGCAGTTTTCCCTACATTAATAAACAAGAAGAAGATGAGTTTTATTGAATAGTAACTAAAGAAAAGTGTCATACTGTGGAACTTTTTTCAACCAATAAAGATGAATAAACATATAAATGAAGAAACCAAAAATGGTAGAATGGGACATTTGGATATACACTCAAATATCACAATCGATGTTAACATTCTGATTTAGTAAATGGTAAACCATCATGATCAACAGTCATTATTAATGGTGATTGAGACAAACATGAACCCAAACCTCCTATATATATACTGTAAATGATGCTTTCAGAAAAAAAAATTACAGAAACAGTCTTATATGATCATGATGGTCTAAAGCATACATCACATGTATGACTGTTAAATTGAAAAATCCTTTAGTTTCATCAACAACATCAGAACACATGTATCCTACACAACATAAGAAGTTGATCACTATCTAAAGCAACATGAAGTGTGACTGCAATATAGTTATAATAATTTCTTGCAACACTCAACAAGGAACAAATAAAACACCTTACATCACTAAATTAGGGAAGAGCCCACCAAAGCTTTGTTTGTGTTTGTTAAATTGCTGGTCTAACAAAGTAGCCTTGGAGGCACCCAATGAGTAACAGATGGTTGGAGATTAAAGCTTGGACTCTTCCAAACACCCATCCCACCAATATCGCCAGCTTACTTTTGACCCATCCCTCTTATGAAAGAATCCAATAGCAACAATTACAACTTCTCACCAACAAAAGCAGTCAAAACTTGCAATGATATTCTCATCCCTCTCTTCCTTATCTCTCAGAGACACCCGCATTGCATTCTTCCTTCATTCATTTCTCCACTTCTCCAATACAATTACTCAATCTAGAGATACATACCCAACTGCATTATCCTTCCTACATTGCTAATTTCTTGCAAAACTAGGATATTATCCCCAGGAACTCTTATGAAAATTTGCCAAACTGGGTATCTATAAAATATCTTACGTCATCAAATTCTACTCAATTTCAACAGAAAGGGAAATGGGTAAAATGGGTAGGATTGATTCAGTTATAGCAAAAGAAAAAACAATGTAAGCATTGAAAAAGAACAAAGAATTCAATCCAAACACACTTCCATTATGCTGATCAAGATAAAATAAGCACACCCAAACACACTTCCATTTTCTAAAGCCTCGAACTTTATGCAGTCCAAAAGAATTGAAAAAAATAAATCCCCCACTTCCATTTTCAACAATTACATATTGGAAGTAGTACCCAAAATAGAAACCCACATCCATTTTCAGCAATTACATACCTATAGGCAATCAAATATATAGGTGGCACTGAAATTACAAAACCAGCAAATGAAGCAAACCAATCAAAGCCAACCAGAAACTTCTAGTACCAATGTTCCAAGAAATAAAACAAAAATCACAGACCCAGATGAAAAAAAAAAGTATAACTTTAAAGACAAATGGAAGAAGAAGAAGAAGCATATAAGATTTCCAAAAAAAAAAAAAAAAACCCACCCTCTATCTATATGACCCAACATAGAAGATGGGTTTTTCAGAATTTTAAACGGATTGGAATCAACAAAAGATGAAAACTTGGCATTGAAACAAAATGGGGAGGAAACATTACCTGGCGTGATTGCATTGAAAGAATGGAACTGCATCTTTTTAAAGAGAGAGAGAAGGAAAGGCCATTGGTTTTCTTTTCCATTTGTTTCCGTGAGATCGTGGGGTTGGAAGGAATGGAGACGGGGGAAGAGAGGAATTCGGAGAGAAATGAAGGGAATTCGGAGATGGAGAACGAGGAAGAGAGAGAACAGAAAAGAAAGAGAGGAGAGGGGATATGGTGCGCGGTGTGTGCAGAGTGCAGGAAGAGGGAGGGGTGTCCTAGTGCAGGGGAGGCGTCCGGCGGCGCGAGGAGGAAGATGAAGGGTTTGCGGGCGTCCAGGGGCTGCTGCAAGCACTTGGCAGTTGTCGTCTGGCGGAGGAGAGGTCTGGAGAGGGAGGGAGAGATAGAAAGGGATGAGAGGAGATGGGTTCTGGAGGACGACGATGGGTTCTGAGTCCGATGTCGATGTAATCCGGCGGGAGGAAAAGGTCGTCGGGGACGAAGCGGGCGGCGGAGTCGTCGGAGTGGATGGGATGGAGAGGAAGGGGAGGGTGAGGAAGATGCCGGAGTGGCTGCGAGGGTACTGGGAGCGGCTGCAAGGGTACTGGGAGAGACGATGGAGATGAGAGGAAATGAGATTCACGAGAAGAATGGGTGAGGGATAAGAGGGAAACGAGAAGGGCAGAGCGCGGGAGGGGAAAAAAATTGGGAAGGAAAAACGAAAGAAAAAATGGCGACCGCGCTTTTTCCTGCGATCCTGTGCCAATAGCTTATATTCCAGTAATGTAACGGTTTATTAACGCTTACTAGTGCTTCAAAAAATGAAGATACAGTAATAAAATAATTATTAAATCGAGTAAAATTAATGTAACACTTTAAAACCAATGTTAACGCCCATAAAACGTTAGGAAACTAGTTACACCTAAAAACCGTTACTTACCAAAAACCTTGAGTGTTACGAATATCCTATTTTGGTGTAGTGTTGGTATTTCAATTATGCAATGAGTAACTATTGGATGCATATCAAGTTTAACCTTGTGGCAATTCAAATTTGTGTGGGAGTTACTTAATCATAGGTTAGCCGAATGCTTCAAAATGTGTGGTGGACCACATGAAAGAACCATATAGAATTACAATTCTCGCTCTCTCTTTGGGATGTAAATGGGTCAGTTCCGGTATAGATCCATATTGGATCCAGAACCAAAACTGTTAAAGGGAATATTGGTTCTGGTTCCAAAATTTGTTCCAGCTCAAAACCAGTTCCGATTAGAGGACTAGGAACGTTCTGATTCCAGAACTATTCCCGATTAGAGGTTTGAGATGGGGGGAGAGTGGGTGATAGAACCAAGAACTCATATGAGCTTGGAGATCACAAGACACATATACAGGGAATCAAGAACAAATATATTTACATTCAAACCAAACAGGACAATCTTCATCTAGTGGCTCAAACAAGTGGTTTGAACTCCAATCCAAGTCATGACATGTCGCTATATATATAACTTCATCTCCTTTTGGAATTAAAAGCTCCATTTTTATTCTAAAGAAAACCATCAAAACCCAACAACGAACTCATAAATAACAGCTAAAAGAAACCTCAAAATCAAAGAAGTCCCAAAATCAAAGAAACCAAGATAAAACTTTATTGCAAATCTTCCAACCATATTGTATATATAGAATGAGAAAAGGATGGATAGAGAGAAGGACAAAAAGCTTGATGGAAAGCGAGAGAGGGAACCCAAGAGGGATAGAGAGGGTGAGATAAGTTGAGCAGGAAATAGAGGCGGATAAGATAGAGAGATAGAGAGACAGAGAGGTAGAGAGTGATTAAGAGAGAGAGATAGAGATAGAGGAGTAAGGAGGGCAGGACGTGAGAATGGAGAGAGATATAGCCGAGCGAGATATTAGAGAAATGGTCGGAGCTTTATGTCGTGGTCGAGGGATGACAATATTTGAGGATGTGAGCTGGAATGAAGAGATGGCTGGAGCTGCCTCTTATATGTATCTTTGGATATCGTCAATGTATTTAATGAGGTAGACTCGAAAACACCTTGGGCGTTTTGTTGAAAAATACTCCCCTTTCTAATTCGCTGATCCGCATTCCCTTCTATAATCCCCAATCCAATTTTCTCCTAAAATCTCTCTCATCTTATCAATCCAATCTTCTCCTAAAATCCCTCTCATCTTACCTCTTCCTACAATATCTCTCTAGATTTTTATCACATTCCATTCTACAATCCCACATGATACAAAACACCTATTAAGGCCGCGATGAAACTAATGAATGCACAACCACTCACTATCTTTGAGGTATGTCACGACCCTGTCCCAAGATCTGATTACTTCGGATAATCCCGAGTCGCGAATTCATACTTACTCCCATAAACTCCGTCTTAACATAAAGTTAAAATGAAATCCACAAGGGATATCAATCACATAAACCGGTCACATGTATAAAATTTATGGAAGATATACATGGACGAGATAACACATTCATACCATACAAGTACGATATCTTTACTTTAACTGTAAAGTTCACTTACACATACTATTGTTCTCCTAACGTCAACCACTGTACATTTAAATACAATACAGGGGACTTCTAGTCACTACTCAAATTAATTAAAAAATAATAATTTCTGTGTTCACTTCGCACTCCGAATTCATGATCATTCGATTCAACCTCTCCTGTTGATGGCGCGGACAACTGGGCCTGCGATGTCATCAATAACACCGTGAACACGACGGTTTAACAATGTATATACAGTTCTATGATAGTACATGCTAACATACAATTAATCAACAAATCAAATAATATACAACTCACATACAAGAACTGTTAATGATTCAATCTAATTGCAGTGTACTATTCAATGCAGACAAGTAATTAACCATAACTTAGAATTCATTTCACCCATTTCATATCATTTCATTTCACAATGAGTCAAGTAATACCAGTGAGTTGGTATCTACTATGACACCTATTTTATTCCTATTAGTTCTTCCAACGGAAGTAATATAGTCAAGTTGGTCAAGTAATATCAGTGAGTTGATATCTACTAAGACACTCTTTACTTTTTATTTCATAGAGTTTAGTAATTTATCAAGTGGTGTGGAATAAGTCAGTGTCTTGATCAGAGATCACTAACTTCTACGAGGCTCCGGAACGCCTCTTGCATCTGCTGCAGCAGGAACTCTAATGAGCTTACATAATTGTTACCTTTAGTAACTATTCATTTCTTGTTTCATTTATTCAATTCATTATTACATTTAGTAACCTTCCATTCAATTTAGTAATTCGGTGTACGAATTAAGTTCAGCTCTACACGAGCTTCACGTTAATTCAGTTCAGCTCTATACGAGCTTTTCATTCCATAAATCAGTACGTTATGTAAGTGTAGCTCAATCATGAGCTTAGGGAATTACAGTCTAGTATTAGGCTGTTCATTCACTTCATTTATTCAAATCAATTCATTAGTTCTCTCAGTGGAGCTCAACATGGAGCTCAATAACTATAAGACATAGAAATTATTCAAATTCAAGTTAAGTATATGCAATACTATTCAATTCTATTCAATAATTCAGTATACGAATCCAATTAATTAAATTAGTACACTATGTTAGCATACCTCAATAATGAGCTTAAGAACTCACAACTTCATATCAATTGTGGAAACCAAATTTAATCTTATCGGATACTATCCAATTCTATTCAAATTTCTAATCAACCCTTTTCATACCTCTAAACCAATAGTTGAGTATGTATCAAGTGTAGAATAAGCTAGGGATTGATGATAACATATCAAGTGCAGAAATCTAGTCAAATTCTATCCATACTTCTAAACCAACCAGTTGAGTGAAACTTCGTTATCTAATGCACGAGTTATTTTCGATGAACATCACGTATAGATTTTAATGTGCATTCCGATAACTTAGTTTACACCTATGGAGGCGTAGACACTAATAAAAATCAGCCTGTATGAATTAGGCTTCAAAACAGGAAGAATCAGAATTTCATCTGAACTTTTCTACAACGTCGGTTAGCTTGTCGGTCAGCTGTCGGCTGACCGATAGCTCCATGTCAGCTGACCGATATCACATCGGTCAGAATTCCAGAAGTTGGATTTTTTGTCCATTCTCATTAGAAATGTCGGTTCAGATGTCGGTTGGTGTCAGTTCGAATTTCAGAGACCTGAACCCACTGAAAACTACTCCCAAACCTGTCGGTCAGGGTGTCGGTTGACCAGTCGATCGACCGACGTCTCTATGTCGGTTGACCGATATCATGTCGGTCAGAATTCCAGAGACATGAAATTTCCTACACTTATACGTCGGTTGACCGACGTACATTCTATCGGCTAACCGACATGAGTCGGTCAACGTCGGTTCGTTTCTCGGTTCGAAAACCAGAGATGTGAATTTCTGCTTTATAACATCGGTTCGCTCGTCGGTCCACATGTCGGTCAACCGACATGTACCCAGAAGCTCAGTTTTGAGCTTCAGATTTTCTGAAGCTAAAATTTAGGATTTGAGTTCCTTAGCCTCAAATCACTCCAATAACATCCTAAATCATAAGCAATCATAAGCAAAGCATATACTTGCCTCTAGTGAAGATTAATCGAAGAAAATTCCTTTGATTAGCTTGAGTTTTAAGATAAAAACTCCTTTAATCCAAGCTCCTTGACTTCACAAATGAAAACCAAGTTGGGGAAGATGAAGAGGATGATGAGAGCTCTTCAAACGTTACTTGTGAGCTTCTAATCTCCACTCTTGATACAAGTATTGGAAGAAAGAAGAGAAAAGGAGAAGAAGAAAAATGAAAGGGGGCTAGGGTTTGGAGGATGAGAAGAATGACTCATTTGAGTAATCTCTTAAGCTTATATAAGCTTAATTTTTGCAACTAAGTCTTCCTCTTCTTTACTTATTACAATTTGAGTCAAATGATGGGTCACTTGACTCCTCTCTCGTCGAACAAACTCAAGTCTATTATGAAAGTTAACGACTCGTCAAGATACGCGTGTGGTATCAAGAGTTTCCATATTCGACAAAATACGCGGAAGTTCGTATTTACATAAAAGTCCCTCATTTGTCAAGTTTGAGTATAAACTCCAATTCAATTCACGTAAGCTTACTCAAAGCTTCATTATCAAGTCATTAAGTCTAAATCATTCATTATAGGCTAAAACATTATATTCTGGTCATAAACCATTGTTAGCTTAATTAAACATAGTTAATTAACCTTAATTATAATCAATGAGAGTTTATCTCAATTAACTCTGGACGGGGTCTTACAGGAACCTTTGATATAAATTGTTT
This sequence comes from Litsea cubeba, assembly GCA_012931725.1. Taxonomy (NCBI): domain Eukaryota; kingdom Viridiplantae; phylum Streptophyta; class Magnoliopsida; order Laurales; family Lauraceae; genus Litsea; species Litsea cubeba. The sequence goes on along the minus strand of CM022947.1, from coordinate 23,441,698 downwards.
TACTAATCCACCCATATAAATAATCACACTACAAGAAATTTCACTTTTACCGGCGCTAAAAAAACGCCGGCAAAGGTCAATAAATCGTCGAGAAGATGTGCCGGCAATTCGCCGGTAATACTACGCCAGTAATGTATTTTACTGGCAAAATAAATAAATGCCGGGAATGGAATACACATTGCCGGCGTTATTTTTCGCCGGAAAAATAATTTATTTCGCCGGAAAAGAGGTCCATTTTTTGAATAATAAAACTTTAAAAAACTTTTCATGGCATTATTTTTCGCCGGTAAAGGACTTCCCGCGTTATTTTTTTGCCGGAAAAAGTTAATAATAGAATTTTAAAACTTTTAACGGTGTTATTTTTCGCCGGGAAAATAATTTTTAAAACTTTTAGCGGCGTTTTTTTGCGCCGGAAAAATATTACCGGCGTTATTTTTTGCTGGGAAAGAATTCTTAAAACTTTTTAAAAGTTTTAGCGGTGAATTTTTGCACCGGCAAAAAATTACCGGCGTTATTTTTCGCCGGGAAAATAATTTTTGAATGCTTTTGCCGGCGTTTCCTTGCGCCGGTAAAATATTCCCGGCGTTTTTTTGCACAGGGGAAAGGTAATTTTTTCAATAATAAATTAAGAAAAAAACTTTTAAGAACTTTTGCTGGCGTTTTGGGGCGCTGGCAAAACATTAATATAATTTTTTTTTAAATTTTTGCTGGCACTTTTAATGCGCCGGCAAAGCATTTATATTTAAAAAAAAAAAATTTAATATTTTTCCTGTACTTGTCAGGCCCCCTGTATGCACATTTCAAACACAACAAACATTGCTTTTTGGACATTTCTAATATCATTAGAATACCAAATAAAACACTAACTATTGCCATCTTTTCACAAATTTTACATTCTAATCTAATATTTTTTATGTAGGTAAGTTAACATGACTTGATATGAAGCCTTCCAATTGTTTGGACAATAAGCACCTTCCAATTGTGCTTTTTTCATTGCAGTCATCTAAATTTCAACTATGATTGCAGTAGCAGTCAAGGATAGCCAAAAGTTCAAGATCACATACAAATAGAGCATTTCAAAAAAAGCACAAAAGATGATCCTAAATAACATATAATGTCAGACACTCAGACATGCTCCAAAATATAGGTGCACAGCAAATTAAAAAATCCAAGAAACACATGCCAAAATGTAGGATGAACAGAAAGTAACCCAATATGAAAAGAAACAAAAAGACATACCTGAAAAAAAAAAAGATTGTAGGACATTTGCCAAACCATTCATCACCAAACAGAGAAAATGAAATGAATTTATTAGTGCATTATATATAAGTATTACAATCCAACATAGATTAGAAAGATAGAATGGGTACAAAAAATGAAACATATCGTCCCATACATTTATCTATTTTCTTGAGATTAAGTCCTACAGAGATCCAGTAAGAAAGAAAAGAAAAAAGTAAAACAAAGAACAAGGCTCTACAAACAAGCAATGATTAGTACATCTAAACCTGCAATTAAGTGAAAGCAAAAAAAGAGTGAAAGCATCATATTTTTAATATATAATTAGGAGGATATTAAGAATCTAAAATCATCTAAAGCGTTCGAACCATTTACCAAATTCCTTAATATGAGTGCGGTCCACATCCCTAACACTTATACGACTACCATGAGCATCCTTAATGATCTGCTTATGTGTCCTGCACCATAGGCACAAACATACATGAAACACTTGATCAAAAGAAAAAAAAAAAACTAAAGAAAGATTTGCATATATAACATTTGCATATGTAAAATCCAATTTCCTATCCCAAGCACAAAAGGCAAACAACCCTAAAAGAAAGGTAATTGCAAGCAACGTCAATCAGGTCAATGGTGGTTGAACACCGGCAAAAGTTCTCAAGGAAGACCTGGTCCCTCGGGCATATAGGTGCAACAATTATAGATGACACATGCACTTGCTTTCTAAGGTCCAGTTACATTGGAGATTTGGGACGCCCTGAGAGGAACTGGATTAAGATCTTTGCACTATTGAGCAGGTCCAAATACTCTAAGATGGTTTAAAAAGATCTGAAGTAACATCTTGAGGATTGTCTGATGCTGTTATCAAGATAAGGCTGCTGCTGTCCACAGTTGATGTCTCAATAAATGAAGATCCTATCACTTTGCATTACCTAAATAAACACATGACAATCATTACCCTTGCATGATGGGCCCAGTCATCAAATCATGTTCGTACGTGTGCGGGGAGATTTCCAGAGCATCGGATTAAGCTAATCCCAGCCATCAGATGAGACTAAGCACTCTCACGTGCCAGCCGCGTGCTACCCACGTGGCACCAGACTCACCTCGGCTAGCAAGGCAGAGGCCTCGGCCGAAGTCAAACAGCTCCATGCCGCTAGCGCCGAGCTCAGCCACCCCCTACGTCTCCATCTCGGCTGAGAACTCCACCTTGGCTGAAGGAGCCGAGACGAGAGCCGAAGCAAGAAAAGACCTCCACTCGCACCCCTCACGTCGCCAGGCGCGTGAAGGAACAGGGGTACAAACTAGTAAGACAGATGCGACATCCATCCGTCCACAATCTTCGCTGGATCACTGACAAGGCGGCGTCCAGCGGTTGAAGCCACATCAGGGCAGGGCCCGAGGGCAGATCCGATGCTGTTCCTACCGCCAAAAGCACCCGACACGATCTGGCCCAACAAGACGCGCATTTAATGCATTGTGGGCTGATCCGACTGGCATTAAATGCAGGGTGGGCTGGATTGGACCGCATTTATTACTTTGCGGGCTTATCATGACTCCCAGTCAAATCACGGGACACACACCAAGGTGTCCTCCAAAAATACAAGGCAAGCTTCTATAAATATAATCCCATACCACATGCAAGGTACACACAATACAACACATAGAGCTGTTACTCTGCCTCTCTTCCTCCTCTCCTTCCATTGTTCCAGTTCCTACACTGACTTTGGCATCGGAGAGCCTTGCGCCGCCCAGGCCAGGGTCCTCTGACCGTGTGTTCTTCCCTTTCAGGCTTTCGGACGGCACCCAGTCATCAACATCTTTGGATAAGTCCTCTAAGGCTCCCCAGTTATTGTGGGTCATTATTTTCTGCACCTACAATTGGCGCCGTCTGTGGGAAAGTAATATCCCAACCTTCCCAACCTTCCTAACCTTCTTAACCTCAATCTCTCAGAAGCCATGCCTCCGAAAGCTAGGAAGGGCGTAGGGTCCTCGAGAGCAGCGCTCGAGCTGCCACCACCGTCGACGGACGTCCCTCCTCAAGGGCGCTCCCGCACGGTGCATGGCACGTCTGCAGGCGAGGCCGCTTAGGCTCTCAGCTCTTTGTCGAGTTCCCCTTCCAAGAGGGGCTCGAGGCCTCGATCTCAGCGGAAGAAGTCATGCCACCCAGACGCGATGAGCGTCGGCATGAGCGTCCTCGGAAGGACAAATCCGTGGCCGTAGGAGAGACGCGCCACGTTCAACCCCCTGCCACTGGAGGGGTTCTCGAAGCCCAAACTGCTCTCCTCCAGAGGCAAGAGCAGCTGATTCGCGAGCTCCAGCAGCAGCTGAGGGCAGCGCAAACCGCCTCCTTGAGGCAGGTCTCCGAGCCTCAAGGGAAAAAGAGGGACGCCCCCAGCAGGGCAGCCCAGCCTCCTCGCAAGGATCCTAGAAACCGTCTGGACCATAAACGGAGCCAGATTCGTGACGAAGACTCGAGCAACAGCCGAAGTCCTCATAGCCGCGATGGCCGAGCTCATAGCCATCGTAGCCCAAACCACTCCAAGAGAAAGCCCAGAGCTCAGACCCCAGAGAAGGACGATGAGCAGCAGCGATTTGACAAACGTGTCAGATTGGCTCTCCAGCACAACCTAGACGTGCGGGACCAGAAGCAGATCTGTGGCCACACTGATCTGGGGGGCTCACCCTTCACAAAGGAGATCGAGCGCACCCCCTTGCCCAGAAAGTTCTCCGTCCCGCGATTCGTCCCCTATGACGGACTGTCCGACCCATCCGCTCACCTTCGCCATTTCTCCCAGAAGATGTCCATCTGGGGGAATGAGGGTCACCTGAACTGCAAAATCTTCTCCTCCAGTTTGGGTGACCTCCCCCTGAGATGGTTATGTTCTCTCCCAGAGAAGTCGGTTTCCAGTTGGAAGGAGCTCCAGCTCTCCTTCTTAAAGAAGTTCCAAGCTTACACCGTCGTCCCCAAGAAGGAAGGGGACCTCCTCGCCATGAGAATGAAACAGGGTGAGACCCTCGCCTTCTTCGCCCGGCGATTCTGGGCGGTCTACAGCCAGATCGAGGGCACTAGAGAGGAGATAGCAATCTACGCCTTCCAGCATGCCCTGATCCCCGGCCACGACTTGCGGAAGGACTTGGCCGGGGACCCCCCAGAGTCCATGCCAGAGTTGATGTCCCGGGTAAAGCGCTTCATCGCCCAGGAGGAAGACGAGATCCGAGCCCTGGATCAGGACGGGCATCCAGAACCTGAGCACGAGAGCAACCAGCCTCGGCAGAGAGGCGGGGAGCCCTTCCAGAAGCAGGAGCCCAAGCAGGCTTGGGTCGCCAGTTCGGCGATGCCCACACCACCCAGGTCTGGGGGCAGCAGGAGGCCAAGGCCTCACGCCAGCGCCTATCAAGGCATCAACGTCGTCTTCAGAGAGCCGATACACCAGATCATGAACAAAATAAAGGGCAAGCCGTTCTTCGAGTGGCCTCAGCCCTTGAGAAATGAGCCCACCAACGGCAGTCGAAGGAAGCTCTACTGCTCCTACCACAAAGGTAAAGGACACAAGACCGAGGAGTGCAACTCTCTGAAGTGGTACCTGGAGAGACTCGCCGGCGAAGGCCACCTCCCGGAATTCGTCAAGACAGAAGATGCCGGCGGCAGCGGGGGTCGAGTTCACCAGAGCACGGCTCGGGACCCAGACAGCGAGGACTCCGAAAAAATCATTAACGTGATCCACCTGGCATCCTCGGTTCCCTCTCCCTCGTCTCGCGGAAGCTCGCATCGCACGGGAAGAAGGTGATGGAAGCCGAGCTCGGACTGGCATCCAAAAAAGCTCGCCGCGGCCGACCTGCGATCTCTTCTCTCAGACAAAGATCTCGGGGGAATCCAGCTCCCCCACAACGATTGAGGCCACGGCCGAGGCCATGCTGAACTCGGCAGACCCAGACAGGTTCCCCCTGATCGGCGCCATCACTGGCCACGACCGGATGAGCTTCCTTGATGCCTACAGAGACTGCCGCCGAGTCCCACTTCACAAGCCCGACGCTCTCCCACCTCGGCAACGCCTCTCCGGCCTGCGGGATGGAAGCAGTCAATTCCTTTAGAGATCGGCCTTCTCGCAGAGCTGATCGACCAAGGCCGAAGTAAGACAAACCTGGTAATGGAGCTGGAGCTGGAGCTGGCGGACAAGCGCCAAGGAACAATAGCCCTGCGTCTGACCGATTATCGACAGCGGTTAGCCAGAGCGTGCAATCAAAATGTCTAAGTAAGGTTCTCCCTGGGAGAGCCGGTTCTCAAGGAGACTCCGCCAGCTGACAGCCAAACAAAGGAAAGCCGGCCCCAAGCTGGCATGGCCCGTTCAGGGTGGTCTCACAGGCAAGCCACTGCCGAGATCGTGGAACGCGTCCTGCCTGAAGAAATTCTGTTTCTAAAAAATGTAGCAAGTCTCAATCAATGAAAGTGCCTTTTGCCCTGTCGTCAAATCTGTGTCATCTCTCCTCACATGACTTCGGCAACTCCGGGTCCACCGCCCTGGAAAAGGCCTCGAGTCCAAACTCGGTCGTTTCCTAAAGCTCCGGGTCCACCGCCCTGGAAAAGGCCTCGAGTCCAAACTCGGTCGTTTCCTAAAGCTCCGGGTCCACCGCCATGGAAAAGGCCTCGAGTCCAAACTCGGTCGTTTCCTAAAGCTCCGGGTCCACCGCCCTGGAAAAGGCCTCGAGTCCAAACTCGGTCGTTTCCTAAAGCTCCGGGTCCACCGCCCTGGAAAAGGCCTCGAGTCCAAACTCGGTCGTTTCCTAACGCTCCGGGTCCACCGCCCTGGAAAAGGCCTCGAGTCCAAACTCGGTCGTTTCCTAAAGCTCCGGGTCCACCGCCCTGGAAAAGGCCTCGAGTCCAAACTCGGTCGTTTCCTAAAGCTCCGGGTCCACCGCCCTGGAAAAGGCCTCGAGTCCAAACTCGGTCGTTTCCTAAAGCTCCGGGTCCTGGACCCTGGAAAAGGCTCCGAGCTCCGACGCTCAGTCACTTCCTAATTCCTGGTTCATGCACCCCTAAAGATCGCACGGCCGAGGTCTCCGATGCTCTGGGTACGAACACCCTCGAGATCACGCCGAACTCAAACAGCCGAGATCACGCCAAAACTCACTTCGGCTCGGCTCAATCTCCCCATTTCGGCCAAGGTCAGCTTTCGAAAGAAGAGCAGTGCGAGCATGGAATACAGAAATGCAAATGTACACGGATTGAGCGAACACAAAACTCGTCCCTTCTTATTCATTGTAATTGCTTCATTACATGGATTACAAACATGAAACAAAATACACAGAAAGGCTCGTGGCCCTCCGAAGACCCGAAAGAAAGCAGGCTTTGAGACTACTCTTCACCGACACCGCCCGCCGACCGGAAACCTCCGGCGGAAAGGCTTGTTGCATCCTGCCCCGAGGTCTTGATATCCCACAAGAAGGAGGGTCTGCGGCATGATTCAGAACCGCCCCCTAGGACGAAGCAAGACCCCCAGGCGCCCGGTGCCAGGAGCTCTGCAACACGCTTTGGCTGGTCAGACCAAAGTTTGCAAACAAGAGCCCCCTCCTGGGGCGTTTCTAGTCCTACCCTCCGCCCAGAACCTTGCGGAATGACGACAAGGCCGCCGAGCGCAGGGGGCGCCACCAACCCACGGCTGTAAAGATTCCCATGCAACCGCACCAGGGAAGGCTGGCCGTAGACCCGCGTTCAGAGAGCGCGTGGCCTACGAGGACCATCTTCAGAGAGCGCGCAGCCTGCGGCAGGCCTTCCCCCTTGGAGGAAGCCATCACCTGGCACGGGAGTTCCATCTGGGTCAAAAACCCATGAAGATCTATTAAACATGGCTGCCAGGTTGTTTGAATATCCTGGTTCCCTCGTCCCTTCCATGGCAAGCCTACCGCTCCTATTTATAGGAAGAGCGGGGGGCCCGATCTTCGAGGGAAATTATGAGGTGAGGTCCCTCACGTCTTGCGTGGCGTGCTAGACTTCCCCCATACTGACCAGCGGCTCCGATGATACCACGTGGATCCATCCCCTCGTTCCCCTCAACGGTCACATCACCATGCTTACTGCTGTACAAGATCGCCCCAGATACGGAGTATCAGCGTGAATACCTAAGAAGATCGCCCGAGATACGGAGTATCGTCGCGAGCACCCAAGAAGATAGCTCGGCGCTCAATTCTAGCGTCCCATCACAGAAAGCACCATGCCGAACTCAAGCACGGAAGTACCGAGAAAAAGAAGTAGAAGGACGAGTGGTCAAAGAAATTTTCGATTGCATTAAAATCCTTGTCATTACATTGTGCAGCAAATACAATTGAAGGAAATTACAAAAAGCATAAAGCAGGGAAGCGAATGTCCCGAGGTCATGCCCGGTCGGACCCGCGGGCTGCAGCATCAGAAACTTCCGGAGCAGTAGAAGCCGGCGTCGGGAGTGGGTACGGGGGAGGCTCCCGGAAGGAAGGGTGGTCCTCAGAAGCCCCGGCCTCCTTCAGGCCGGCACGCCATCCTTTCACCCAGGCCTTATCCCTCACGACGAGGACCCTTTCCTTGTAATGGGCGGTGACCTGCGCTCTGGCGTCCTCGAAAGCAGCATCGCACTCCGACTCGAGTTTCGCCTCGGCTTCATCCGCCCTCTTGGATTCGGCCTGAAGCAGGGCCGCATAGTCATCTTCCATCTTCGATATGGAAACCTCGAGCTCGGCCACTCTAGCTCTCTCCACCTCGGCTTCCCCCCTCGCCTGCTCAAGCTTCGCCGCGTATTCTCCCTCCACCCTGGCTAGTTTCTGGGTGACGACGTCCAGAGACTCTTGCAAGCCGTTCTTCTCCACGGTCAGCTCGGCAGCATCCATACTGTATCTGCAGATCCTGTCAGCTACAGCCATGGTCTTCTGTGCCGCCTGTGAAAGAAACGGAGTATACGCGTTAGCTCCGGAGGTCAGAGGTGCCAGACCGCCGGATTGGCGAAAAGAAATGCAGAAAAGACTTACCGTGAAGTTAGACTGCAGCATTGACAGAATCAGCTTCTGGTCGCTGTAATTGTCCAGCTGCTCCATGTCCCGAGGTAGGGCGCAGGCTCGCCCCAGGGCCTCGAGGACCTGTGGATCAATCCTGTGAAGAACGCGATCCTCCATCGTCATCGGCCTCCCCGGCCCAAGCATAAAGCTCGGCTCCCATAACGGCGGCCCCTGAGGCAGCGAGGCAGCGACCGAGCTGGGACCTGCATCAGTCCTCGGCATCTTCAGCGGCCGAGCCCCCTCCTGCTCAACTTCGGCCGGAGGAGAACGTACTTCTAGACCAATGGGGCTAGGAGGTGCGGGAACCTCCGCAGCAGCCGCGGGGGAATTCATTCGAGCACTCGGAGCAGGCTCAGGGGAATTCGGATTCACAGACCCATGGGGGGCTCGGGCATCCTCCACTCCGAGCGCCAAGGCCTCGAGGTCTTCGAAAGACAAGCGCCTGGTATGCCTCATCTCGGAACTTGGCGAAGGAGATCGGGCAGCCCGACTCGACTCCCTTCCCGGGATCTGGAGAGGTATCGATCCCGACGTAGAAGCAAGAACGCCAGACGTGGCCCTAACGTCAGACGACGCCCGCGAAGGCTCCTCTGCAGCCTCCGGACTGGCCTGTTCCTGCCCGACTTCGGGACCTGCACCTTCACCTTGGATCGGCTCTACGGTGCCCCTCAGATACCCACGGTATCTCTGCTGATACCCTAGCAGCGACCAAGCCGCCCTGCCGTCATGGCCGTTGTACCGCTATACTAGGCGGAGCCAGGCCTCGTTCCTCTTCCAGATGTAGCGGGCGGCCCGTTTTCTCTCCTTCAAAGCTGTAACAATCAGAAGCGTTAGCACGGCAGAACAAAAAGAAACAATATAAAAACCAGAGAGAAGGTATTTACTTGGAATAGTCCCGAAGTGGCGTGGGACTTGGTAGCCTCTATCGGTGTCGGCCACCCCGAACTCCCAGTTTCCCGAGACATACAGGAGATCGTCTCCGGCATACTTGCTCGAATCCTCCAAGTATCGGACAAAGCCGTCCCGGCCTGGCTTTGCCCGGAGATAATAAGCATCTCCGGACTTGCATATATCAAATACGTCCTCAATATCGAAGACGCCGAGGTTAATGCCCAGAACCTCATTTAACCTAGCCGTGCCCATCACAATCTTGAAGGCATTAGGTAGCAGCTGGCAGGGGCAGAGGCGCCATTGACCGAGACATCTCCTGAGAAGGGGGTGAAGGGGAAAACGGACCCCACCTTCTATCACAGCCACTAGAGGAAACGGCATCCAACCCCCCGAGAAGTCGCGAAGGTTGATGCCGTTGGGATCCTCGCCCCTAACTTGGACGTCAGCAGGGACCCTAAAGGCCGACCTAAAGCCCTCGATCGCTGCCCTCGCCCTCTAACCAGTGGCTATAGATTCCCATTTCTACCCCAATCCAAGGACAGAGAAACCCACAGGAGAAGAGGCAGGGCAGAAGGAACTTACGGGAGCAAGACGATGACAGTGAGCGGCAAAGAGACACGGCCTCAGCAGCACACCACTTCTCAGACGAGTTTCCCTAGCAGCAGTTTATCCTCCTGTGATTCAGAATGGCAACAGAGAAGAAGACGAACCTCGATCGCCCTATATATATCGCCAAAAGGCCCCCCCTTTCCAGAGGACCTTGTTGGGCGCGCCAAAGGGGCATCTCCTAGAGCTCCGCGCGAATCATTTCAAACATTGATTGCGTCCCTGACAGAACGGCGCGCACGATCTCGAAGAGACAGACGACTAACCAGAGGACGACACGCAGAGCCGTCAACCTGCCTCCAGCATTGAATAAGGGACGCCAATTACTGCCTCGATTATCCAAAGCGACCGTGAATCCGGGCCGAGAGGGACTTCCTCCACTGGGTGAGCACCGTCACATAGCTCCCGACCTCACGGCACTGACGATCTCCGCAAGATCAGGAGCTAGGGGGCAATTGTGCGGGGAGATTTCCAGAGCACCGGATTAAGCTAATCCCAGCCATCAGATGAGACTAAGCACTCTCACGTGCCAGCCGCGTGCTACCCACGTGGCACCAGACTCACCTCGGCTAGCAAGGCAGAGGCCTCGGCCGAAGTCAGACAGCTCCATGCCGCTAGCGCCGAGCTCAGCCACCCCCTACGTCTCCATCTCGGCTGAGAACTCCACCTCGGCTGAAGGAGCCGAGACGAGAGCCGAAGCAAGAAAAGACCTCCACTCGCACCCCTCACGTCGCCAGGCGCGTGAAGGAACAGGGGTACAAACTAGTAAGACAGATGCGACATCCATCTGTCCACAATCTTCGCTGGATCACTGACAAGGCGGCGTCCAGCGGTTGAAGCCACATCAGGGCAGGGCCCGAGGGCAGATCCGATGCTGTTCCTACCGCCAAAAGCACCCGACACGATCTGGCCCAACAAGACGCGCATTTAATGCATTGTGGGCTGATCCGACTGGCATTAAATGCAGGGTGGGCTGGATTGGACCGCATTTATTACTTTGCGGGCTTATCATGACTCCCAGTCAAATCACGGGACACACACCAAGGTGTCCTCCGAAAATACAAGGCAAGCTTCTATAAATATAATCCCATACCACATGCAAGGTACACACAATACAACACATAGAGCTGTTACTCTGCCTCTCTTCCTCCTCTCCTTCCATTGTTCCAGTTCCTACACTGACTTTGGCATCGGAGAGCCTTGCGCCGCCCAGGCCAGGGTCCTCTGACCGTGTGTTCTTCCCTTTCAGGCTTTCGGACGGCACCCAGTCATCAACATCTTTGGATAAGTCCTCTAAGGCTCCCCAGTTATTGTGGGTCATTATTTTCTGCACCTACAGTACGCATCCTTGAAAATCTGGTATTAAGGCGATGGCAGCAAGCTGTGAGGGAGGGGGAGGGAGGGAGAACGAGAGAGATGAGAGAATGAGAAAGGAGGGGCCGCTGGGAGTGAAATGAGAAGAGAGGGGAAAGGGTTTTGACCTAGCAGGGACTGGGGAAAAGGAAAATGGGTGAGGGCTTGCACGTGGGTTAAGGTGGGGATAGGGGATATGATAGAAGTGAGGTGGGGCTCACATGGGATTAGATTAGGTGGGGTGGGGTTTGACTTTTTGGAAATAATAAAATAAGTTTAGGTGGGTTCGGGTCAAGTCAGGTTTTGGGTTGGGTTTGAGGGTCCGGATCAGGATGCAATAGCAGGATAAAGTTTGGGAAATTAGGTAATCTACCCGATGGTTCAAAAATCTCGAAAAGCGGAAAATACTAAAAAGCCCTCGAAACTTTCTAGAAATAGCGACACACACCCTTAGTGTACTCAAATGGACTCGGATCTCAACCCAACTTCGCACGCGCAATCCTAATGATTAATCGGACCTATTTGGCTTATAAACGAGCTTAATTAGCTAAAAGTATAATTAACTAAGCTAATTACAATCTTGAAATTCCGGGATGTTACACAGCCGATAGGCACCAGTTGTGTATGTGGCGCACAGCCAGCGCCTACCAGCTGTGCATGCTGCTGCACAGCCAGCAGCAACGCTGTCCACGAAAATGGGAATTAGGGGGTTGTTCCAAGGGTTTTGTACGTGAATCTTACAACATTTTTATGGGACTTAGGGGGTTCTAATCACCACTAAATAGCATCCAATTAGTGCTTACTCACCCATTTATAGACCATCAACACAATAACTAATACCACATCCATTACTAGTATAAAAACTAAAAATCAAGGGAGCGATCATGCATGTACTAAATTCATAACAGACACTTGCCTTATGTCCAAGAGCTTCCAAAGAAACTTCTCAAAGTCCTCAAATGGGTCGGGATTCCTTAAGAAAAAAACTCTAAAAAATCAATCCAAAATCCACAAAAAAAAATTGAAAAACTATGCTAGAGATAATGAAACCACTTGCATGTCCGGATTTAGCATGCCCCATGGGTGTAGATTCGGAATATGAAAGAGAGGAAAAAATTACATACCTTTCGGAGGTCTAAAATAAAGTAGAGTGTGGGAAATGGGGCTGCCCAACTCGATTCCCACAAAAAAGAGGCCTAGAGAGAGAGGATGGTGGGGAAGAAGTTGCTGGAGTTCTCTCGACAATTCGGTGGCTTGGCGGCAAGATCCGACCATGAGAGATGAAGGAGAAAGAGAGATGGTGTTGCTGCTGCAGTAAAAAGGAGTTGCATATCGGGGAAAGGAGAGAAATGAGGGAGGCAAAGAGAGGGATCTTTATATACTAAGTGAGGTGGGGTCCACTCTTAAGTAGAATTTGCAATGGAGTTTAGAGGGATTTCCGGAACTCGGATCAAGAAAGTAAAAATATGAAAAACGTCTAAAATTAAATCCTCCTTCCAACCAGAACAAGTTTGACACACTTTGGGGTCCTAGAAAAAAAAAAGTCAATTATTTGATCAAAGAGATCCAATTAATAACTAATTTGGGGTTTTCCAGGTTTTTGAGGCTCCGAATGGGTCAGTGTCACCGATCTAATGAGGCAAAATCACAATTTTACAAAAACTATGAATAACCCTCGAAGCTTTCCCGAAATTACCAAGGGGGTCCCTTAAGGAATCAAAATAGGCTCAGGTTCTCAAAACATTCCAAACCTAATCAAAAGTGAATACCCTCAAAGCAAGAAAATTAGCCTCTAAACTCACTTAATGCACTAACCACAAATTTAATGAGCACTAGTCCTAGGAATTAGGGGTCAATGTCTTAAAGGAATGAAATGGAGATACTTAGGGCTTGTTTGGCATCGTTCTAGTGGGATGCTCCCATGAGATAAGGTTGTGGAAAACATGTTTGTTATGTATAAATCATTGTTCCCAATTTTAATCTCACGGTAAGGAATATTAGAATCATATCCCATTAGCATAAGAAAGTGGGAACGAAAAAACTTTATTTTTTTTAAGAGACAACTTGCTGGCACAATTGTTTCTTACTTATTTCTACTCTTTAAAAGAATGTCATTTAAATACTCTAAATCCTCTCATTTATCATAGAGGTAGGCCCCATGTTCACAATCTCAAAGAAGGTAGCCCCACTTTAATATTCCTAAAAGTGGGGTCACGTGGTTACAATCATAAAAGGTGGGCCCATATTATAATCCTATAATGGCAGGACCGTATTAAAAATCCTATGAATGTGGGCCCTATCTTCTAATTTATAAAGGTGCGCATCACATTAAAATTTCTACAGGCGGGTCCCATGTCTACAATCATAGAAAATGTGGCCCCAATTTATAATTCTCTAAGGTGGGTCAAATGGTCGCAATCACAAAGGGTGGAACCACATTGTAAATCCTATGAATGTGGGCCCACATTGTGAATCCTATAAATCTACCCCATGCTCAGATTTCTAAAGATGGGTTCCACATTGTAATTTATTAAAGTTGGGTCAGGTGTTCACAATAACAAAAATGATGGCCCCCACATTATAATTCATATTAGGTGGACCCACATTGTAAATCCTATGAATGTGCTGTCCCCATGTTCAAATTTCTAAAGGTGGGAACCACATTGTAATTTCCAAAAGTGGGTCATGTGTCCACAATCACAAAAAATGTGGCTCCACTTTATCATTAATAAATGTGGGTCACATGGTCACGACCACAAAAGGTGGACCCACATTATAAATCCTATGAATGTGGGCCCCATATTCTAATTTCTGAATGTGGTACCATGTTGTAATTTCTAAAGCTGGGTCACATATTTTCATTCACAAAAGGTCGCCCCACGTTATAACTCCTATAAAGGTGGGCCAACATTGTAAATCCTATGAAAATGGGTTTCATGTTTTAATTTTTAAAGGTGGGTACCACATTGTAATTACTATAGGTGTGTCCCATGTATGATAATAATAGAGCGGCATAAACAATAAAAGGTGGGTCTCAAATTGTAAATCATATGTCCGCTCCTCAGATCAAAACTTTTATAATATTACCAAACAAGTTTTGTAAAGCATATTCTCAGTAGAGTAATTTAATATAATGATACCAAACAAGTTCCGCAAAGTATAGTCTTGGCACAACATGATCTCAGCACAACCTGATCCGAGCATAAAATTTAGAACAACACAAGAACGATGCCAAATAAGGTTTTAGGGAGGGGATTTGGAGAGGATAATTGAAATGGAGATACTTAGGGAGGAGATAATTGCCTTGGTCCAAGGTCCATGGTTCTAAACCTGTATCGGCAATCAGAACCTAAATTGGGTTTCCATAGTCCCATAAAATATATGTATCAAGTTGGGATATTATTATATCTAAAAATATGGATAAGAAAGGAAAGATTTCGGTCTCATGCATCCCCACTAGTAGAATGGATGGTTAGTCAATTTACTGAGCCTTTTCCTAGTGAACATTCAAAGGCCATGTGATGTATGTTAGGCTTGAAGTTTGATGTATGTGCATTTATTTCAAGTGAAAGCAAGTTAGAAAGAGTGCGGCCCATTTTCAATTGGACTCATTCGTATTAAGAATTGGCTCAGGCCAAAGTTGGTCTCTCGATTAAGTATAAGAGTTTAGATTGGGATCAAATTTTTAATAAAGAGTTCCGGATCGGTGCCTAACTTGTTGTGTCATATCTCACCTCTAGTCAAGTGATGAGGGACTTTAGGAGGGGGCATAGTTCTAGATAGTTGTGACACCTTAGGATTGCTCATCTTAAGAGAGTTGGGGGCCCTTTGTTCATCCATCTAGCGGACTAAGCATTCAGGGTGGAACCAGGGAATTTTCCTTGGGGGAGTAGGCGCTATGTATGAAAAAAAAAAAAAAACTTAGAGGGACCACCATAAAAAAAAAACTCAGATCTCCTATAATATAGGAAGGCTTTCCGATTTTCGGATAGAAAAAATAAAGCTTTTCATTACATCATGTTTTTCAAGTTTCTAGGTTTCGGGGAGGGGCGCCCCTCACCCATACCTATTACCGCCCCTAGGTGCAAGTCCGCAGAATCTACCTTATACCAAAATACATAGAGATACTGTGATCAGATCAATATCAACTCCATTTGGGACTAAGCAAACATATGCTATAACTCCACGCTTTCCTTTATATTAAGAAAATGTTTTTTTTTTTTTTCTATTTTCCTTTTAGCCTTCCTAAGGGGGGCTGGCACCCCATTTGAGATCTCGGGTCAGATAAGGAAGCCTTCGAGTGAGGGAAGGTGACCTACCCAAGGTCAATCCTAAGTAATCAGGTGAGATGTGCGGCTCCTTGACCATTAAAAAAAAAAGAGAGAACGGTCGGGTACGGAGTCGTTCTCAATAAAATGTTATTGTGTGGGGAGATTTCCAGAACCACAGGATTAAGTTAATCGCAGCCATCAGACGAGGTTAAGCATTCTCACGTGCCATCCTCGTGCCATCCACGTGGCACCAAGCTCACCCCGGCTACCAGGACAGGAGGCCCGGCCGAAGTCAGGCAGCTCCGGGCCCTTAGCGCCGAACTGGCCCACCTCGGGCGTCATCTCGGCAAGGAGCTCCACCTCGGCTGAGCCACCCCGGGGGTACCATCTCGGCAGAAGAGCTCCACCTCGGCTGAAGAAGCCGGGACAGAAGCCGAAGCAAGAGAGAACCTTCACATGCGCCCCTCATCCCCCACGTCATCAGGCACGTGGAGGGATAGGGGCACGAGCTAGTGGGACAGACGCGACATCCAGCCGCCCACAATCTTCGCCAGATCCCTGACAGAACGGCATCCAGCGGCTGAGGCCACATCAGGGCAGGGCCCGAGGGCAGATCCGCTGGTACCCCTACCGCCAAAGGCGCCCAACAGGATCTGGCCCAACAAGATGTGCATTAAATGCGATGTGGGCTGACCCGACGGACATTTAATGCATAGTGGGCTGGATTGGACCACAATTAATGCAATGTGGGCTGATCGTGACTTCCCAGTCAAATCACGGGACCCACACCACAATATCTCCCAAAGATACGATCTAAACTCTATAATAGAGGCTCAACCCACCATCTAAGGTACGCCATTTTTCATACACAGAGCCGTTACTCTGTCTCTCTTCTCCCTCTCCTTCCATTGTTCCAGTTCCCATACTGACTTTGGCATCGGAGAGCCTTGCGCCGCCCAGGCCAGGGTCCTCTGACCGTTTGCTATTCCCTTTCAGGCTTCCGGACGGCATCCAGTCATTCCCAGTCACCATCATCTTCTCGGATAAGTCCTCTAAGGCTCCCTCTCATTGTGGGTCATTATTTTCTGCACCTACAATTGGCGCCGTCTGTGGGGAAGCAATATCCCAGCCTTCCCAACCTTCTCCAAATCTTTCCAAACAACCTTCTAAACCTCAATCTCTCAGAAGCCATGCCTCCGAAAGCTAAGAAAGGCGGAGAATCTTCAAGACCAGTTCTCGAGCTGCTAGCACCGTCAACGGACGTCCCTCCTCAGGGACGGTCCCGAACGGTCCAAGGGCACATCCGCAGGCGAGGGTCGCCTGGGCTCCCAAACTCTTTGTCGAGACTTTCCTTCCAAGAGGGAGTCGAGGCTTCGCTCTCAGCGGACGAAACCGTGCCACCCCGACGCGACGAGCACCGGCGCGAACGTCCTCGGAAGGACAAGCCGTGGCCGTAGGAGAGACGCGCCACGTTCAACCTCCAGCCGCTGGAGGGGACGTCGCAGCCCAAGACGCTCTTCTCCAGAAGCAGGAGCAGTTAGTCCGAGAGCTCCAGCAGCTCCAACAGCAGCTGAAGGCAGCGCGAACTGCCTCCTTGAGGCAAGTCTCTGAGCCTCAAGGGAAGAAGGGGGACGCCCCCAGCAGGGCAGCCCAGCCTCCCCGCGGAGACCTCAGGAATCATCTGGACCAGAAACGGAGCCAGATTCGTGACGAAGGCTCGAGCAACAGCCGGAGTCACCATAGTCGCGATGGCCAAGCTCATAGCCATCGCAGTCCGAACCACCCCAAGCGAAAGTCCAGAGTTCAGACTCCAGAGGAGGACGACGAGCAGGAGCGGTTCGACAAACGCGTCAGGCTAGCTCTTCAGCACAACCTGGACATGCAGGACCAGAAGCAGATCTGTGGTCACACCGATCTGGGGGGCTCGCCCTTCACAAAAGAGATCGAGCGCACCCCCTTACCCAGAAAGTTCTCCGTCCCGCGGTTCATCCCCTATGACGGATTGTCCGACCCGTCTGCACACCTCCGACACTTCTCCCAGAAGATGTCCATCTGGGGGAACGAGGGTCACCTAAACTGCAAAATCTTCTCCTCCAGTTTGGGCGACCTCCCCCTCAAGTGGTTCTGCTCTCTCCCGGAGCAGTCGGTTTCCAGTTGGAAGGAGCTCCAGCTCTCCTTCCTGAAGAAGTTCCAAGCCTACATCGTCGTCCCCAAGAAGGAAGGGGACCTCCTCGCCCTGAGAATGAAGCAGGGCGAAACCCTCGCCAAGTTCGCCCAGCGATTCTGGGCGGTCCACAGCCAGATCGAGGGCTCGAGGGAAGGGATAGCGATCTACGCCTTCCAGCATGCCCTGATCCCCGGCAGCGACTTGCGGAAGGACTTGGCCGGGAACCCCCCAGAATCCACGCCAGAGTTGATGTCCCGGGTGAAGCGCTTCATCGCCCAGGAGGAAGACGAGATCCGGGCCAGGGATCAGGACGGGCACCCAGAGCCCGAACAGAAGAGTGGCCAACCTCGGCAGAGAGGCGGGAGGCCCTCCCAGAAGCAGGAGCCCAAGCGGGCCTGGGTCTCCAGTTCGGCGAAGCCTTCGTCGTCCAGGTCTGGGGCAATTGGAAGCCCAGACCTCCCTCCAGCGCCAGTCAGAGCGTCAACGTCGTCTTCAAGGAGCCGATCTACCGCATTCTGACCAAGATTAAATCCAAGCCGTTCTTCAAGTATCCTCCGCCCATGAAGAATGAACCCACCGAAGGCCCCCGAAGCAAGCTCTACTGCTCCTTCCATAAGGGCAACGGGCACAAGACCGAAGAATGCAGGACTTTGCAGGGGTATCTGGAGAAGCTGGCCGAAGAGGGCCACATCCCAGAGTTCATCAAGGCAGGTGATGCCGGCGGCAGCGAGGGCCGAATTCACCAGAGCACGGCCCAGGCTCCAGACGGCGAGGACTCAGAGAAGATCATCAACGTGATCCATCTGGCATCCTCAGCTCCCACTTCCTCATCCCGGGGAAGCTCTCAGGCCCGTGCCGAGGCCAGGCGGGCTTCGCACGGGAAGGAAATAATGAAAGCCGAACTCGCCCCGGCATTCAAGAGAGCCCGCCGCGACCGGCCCGCCATCTCGTTCTCGGATCGAGATCTAGAGGGAATCCAGGTCCCTCACAACGACCCCCTGCTCCTCACCATGAAGCTGAGAGACTTCACCGTGAAGAGGATCCTCGTCGACTCCGGCAGCTCCTCCGAGGTCCTCTACTACGACTGCTTCAAGAGGATGAAGCTCTCCGAAGCAGACCTCACGGAGGTCCGAGCACCCTTGCTAGGGTTATCCGCCACGCCAGTCTATCCCAAGGGTCGGATCACCTTGGAAACCCAAGTTGGCGGAGCGTCCGTGCTGGCCGACTTCCTGGTTGTGGACGCCCCCTCTCCCTACAATGTCATTCTGGGCAGAACGTGGCTCCACAAGCTAGAGGCAGTTCCTTCTTCCCTCCACCAAAAACTGAAGTTCGTCCTTGAGGACAAGGAGGGCGTGATGGAAGTAATCACAGTGGAGGGAGACCAGCAGCAGGCCAGGCAGTGCATGCTGGCCGCAGTCCCGGCAGTGAAGGAGCCAGAGCGCGTCAACCTGGCCGAGTTCGAGAAAGGCCTCGATGAGATCGGCCGGGACCCTGAGAAGAAGAGCATCGAGGACCTGGCCGAGGTCAGGCTAGACCCGGCAGACCCAGACAGGTTCTTCCTGATTGGCACCCAGCTGCCAGACGAAGAAAGGGCCGAACTCTCTCGGTTCTTGGTGCAGAATGTGGACGTCTTCGCTTGGAGCCCAAGCGAGATGCCTGGGGTCGACCCCGAGGTCATGTGCCACAAGCTCAATGTCGACCCCGACCACAAGCCGGTAGTGCAGAGGGCCCGAAGGACCGGGTTGCAGCAGACAGATGCGGTCGTTGAAGAGATCGACAACCTGCTAAAAGCAGGAGCCATCCGGGAAGTCCAGTACCCGGTATGGCTGGCCAACACGGTGGTAGTCAAGAAGAAAACTGGTAAGTGGAGGGTGTGCGTGGACTTCACCGACTTGAACAGGGCTTGCCCTAAGGACAGTTTTCCCCTCCCAAAGATTGACCAACTGATCGACGCCACCGCCGGTCACGACCGAATGAGCTTCCTTGACGCCTACCGAGGCTATCATCAGATCCCGCTCTACGAGCCTGACGAGGAGAAGACGTCATTCATCACCCCCGCGGCACTTACTGCTATAAGGTGATGCCCTTCGGGCTGAAGAACGCGGGGGGCGACCTATCAGCGCCTCGTCACAAAATGTTCCAGGCCCAGCTCGGGCCCGATCGGTAGAGGTGTACATCGACGACATGGTCGTCAAATCTGTGCGCTCCAGCGACCACCTGGCGGATCTCGGCCAAGTCTTCGGCATCCTTCGCGCGTACAAGCTCAAGCTCAACGCTTCCAAGTGCGCCTTCGGCGTAGCCTCTGGCAAGTTCCTCGGCAGCTTGGTAACGCGGAGGGGGATAGAGGCCAATCCGGACCAGATTACTGCCATCCAGGGCATCCAGAGTCCCTCCACCACGAAGGAAGTTCAGAGGCTCACAGGAATGGCCGCCGCACTCAATCGCTTCATCAGCCGCTCATCAGATAAGTGCAGGCCTTTCTTTCAACTTCTTAAGAAAAATCTGAAATTCCAGTGGACCCCTGAGTGCGACCAGGCATTGGCCGCACTCAAAACTTATTTAATGTCACCACCATTACTCTCCACCCCAACTCGGGGGGAGACTCTGTATTTGTACCTTGCGGTCTCGGATCACGCAGTGAGCTCCGTCCTCATCAGGGAGGACGAGGGAGTTCAAAAGCCGATCTATTACACGAGCAAGACCCTGCTCGATGCCGAGACCAGGTACCTCCTATTGGAGAAGCTTGCGTTGGCTCTTGTCACCGCCTCCCGCAAGCTCTCCCATTATTTTCAATCCCACACCATTGTGGTGATCACGGAGCACCCACTCCGTTCATTGTTCAAGAAAGCTGACTTTTCAGGGCGCTTATCAAAGTGGGCAGTTGAACTGGGGCAGTATGACATACAGTACCGTCGACTTCATTGTCGAATTCGCCTCCCCCAACCCGGCTCCGACCCAGCTCGGCACGGCACTGGGGGGCACAGGGCACGAGCCAGTAGAAACAGAGGTCCAGCAGTCTCCCACCTCGGCATGGAAGATCTTTGTCGACGGGTCGTCCACCTCCAAGAGAGCTGGCGCCGGCATAGTTCTCCAATCGCCAGAGGGACTGGTCATTGAGCAGGCCTTCACCCTGGACTTCAAAGCGACAAACAATGAGGCAGAGTACGAAGCACTGATTGCAGGGTTGAACAGCGCCCAAATCCTCGGAGCCCAGCACCTGGAGATCTTCAGCGACTCTCAACTGGTAACTAGCCAGCTCGCTGGAGACTATCAGGCCAGGGACGACAGGATGGCGGCCTACTTAGCCCTTGCGAAAAAACTGCTCTCCCATTTTCAGAAAGCCGAGGTCAGGCAAATATCCCGAGATACCAACACGCATGCAGATGCGCTTGCAAACCTGGCCTCCGCCGTTGAAGCAGGAAAGAAGAGGACCATCGAGGTCGGGTCAGTATCAAGGTCAAGTCTAGAACTCCATTCATCTCGGCTTGTCCTCTGTGCTGACCTCGGCCCCAGCTGGATGGATCCAATCATCGCCTACTTGAAGGACGACCAGCTCCCCGAAGACAAGACCGAAGCCCACAAGATCAGGCTCAAGGCAGCTCGGTTCTGGCTCTCCCCAGAAGGCAAACTCTACAGGAAGTCCTTCACAGGTCCATACCTCCAATGCGTCCACCCGACCAAGGTGGACGACTTCCTGTACGAGATCCATGAAGGAATCTGCGGCAGCCATATAGGAGGTCGGTCATTGGCCTACAGAGCAATCAGCCAGGGTTACTGGTGGCCCTACATGCAAAAGGACGCCCAGGTCTACGCCAGGAAATGCGAGAAATGCCAGAAGTTCTCCCACTCCCTCCATCAGCCAGCACAGGATCTGAGTCCCCTCTCTAGCCCATGGCCCTTCGCTCAATGGGGCCTGGACATTGTGGGGCCTCTTCACCGAGCTCCAGGGAACAAGAGATGGCTGATAGTGGCTACGGACTACTTCACAAAGTGGATAGAGGCTGAGCCGTTGTCTTCCATCACGGACAGGGACTCCAGGAACTTCGTTTGGAAAAACATCCTTATGAGGTTCGGCATCCCCCGGACCCTGATTTCGGATAACGGGACTCAGTTCGACTCCAAGTCCTTCAAAGACTTCTACCAAGAGCACGGCATCAGAAACCATTACTCCACCCCGGCATATCCACAGAGTAATGGCCAGGCAGAAATCTCCAACAAAGTGATCCTGGACGGCCTGAAGAAGTGACTGGACAAGGCAAAGGGCAGATGGACAGAAGAGCTTCCGAGCGTGCTGTGGGCATACAGAACAACTCCGAGGAGGTCCACTTCGGCAACACCTTTCTCTCTGGCCTACGGGATGGAGGCGGTCATTCCCTTGGAAATCGGCCTTCCTACCCTGAGGACAGAGCTGGTCGACCAAGGCCGAAATGAGACGAACCTGGCAATGGAGCTGGAGCTGGCAGATGAGCGACGAGAAGCAGCAGCCCTGAGACTGACCGACTATCAGCAGCGGTTAGCCAGGGCGTACAATCAAAATGTCAAAGAAAGGAGGTTCACCGCGGGAGAGCTCGTTTTGAAGAAGACCCTGCCAGCCGACAAAGAACCAAACGAGGGGAAGCTTGCCCCGAACTGGCATGGCCCGTTCAGAATAGTCTCACTGGCAGGAAAGTCGGCCTACAAGCTCGAAGACTTGGAAGGCAAGCCATTGCCGAGACCGTGGAATGCATCCCACTTGAAGAAATTTTATTTCTAAGGATGTAATGAATCTCAGAATCAATGAAAGCAGCTTTCACCTTGTCATCAACTTGTCATCTCTCTGACTGATTTCGACGGATTGGGCCCACCGCCCTGGAATAGACCTCGAGTCCAGACTCGGTCGTTTCCTAAAGCTCCTAGCCTTGGGCTATGGAGAAGGCTTCGAGTTCACACTCGGCCGGGATCGGGCCCACCGCCCTGGAAGAGACCTCGAGTCCAGACTCGGTCGATTCCTAAAGCTCCTAGCCTTGGGCTATGGAGAAGGCCTCGAGTTCACACTCGGCCGGGATCGGGCCCACCGCCCTGGAATAGACCTCGAGTCCAGACTCGGTCGTTTCCTAAAGCTCCTAGCCTTGGGCTATGGAGAAGGCCTCGAGTTCACACTCGGCCGGGATCGGGCCCACCGCCCTGGAATAGACCTCGAGTCCAGACTCGGTCGTTTCCTAAAGCTCCTAGCCTTGGGCTATGGAGAAGGCCTCGAGTTCACACTCGGCCGGGATCGGGCCCACCGCCCTGGAATAGACCTCGAGTCCAGACTCGGTCGTTTCCTAAAGCTCCTAGCCTTGGGCTATGGAGAAGGCCTCGAGTTCACACTCGGCCGGGATCGGGCCCACCGCCCTGGAATAGACCTCGAGTCCAGACTCGGTCGTTTCCTAAAGCTCCTAGCCTTGGGCTATGGAGAAGGCCTCGAGTTCACACTCGGCCGGGATCGGGCCCACCGCCCTGGAATAGACCTCGAGTCCAGACTCGGTCGTTTCCTAAAGCTCCTAGCCTTGGGCTATGGAGAAGGCTTCGAGTTCACACTCGGCCGGGATTGGGCCCACCGCCCTGGAATAGACCTCGAGTCCAGACTCGGTCGTTTCCTAAAGCTCCTAGCCTTGGGCTATGGAGAAGGCTTCGAGTTCACACTCAGCCGGGATTGGGCCCACCGCCCTGGAATAGACCTCGAGTCCAGACTCGGTCGTTTCCTAAAGCTCCTAGCCTTGGGCTATGGAGAAGGCCTCGAGTTCACACTCGGCCGGGATCGGGCCCACCGCCCTGGAATAGACCTCGAGTCCAGACTCGGTCGTTTCCTAAAGCTCCTGGCCTTGGGCCACGGAGAAGGCCTCGAGTTCAGACACTCGGCCGGATTCCTAATATCAGGGTTTTTACACTCCTCAAAGATCATCGCCGAGCTCACGCTTCCACGGCCGAGACCAGCGGAATGGTGACTCCACTTCGGCACAAGGTAGCTCGTCTCAGCCAAAGCTAGCCATTCCGGCCAAGGACAGCTTTCCAGAGGAAGAGAGCTGTGCCAGCACTGGCCAAAGCCAGCCATTCCGGCCAAGGGCAGCTTTCCAGAGGAAGAGAGCTGTGCCAGCACTCAAACAGAAAAATGCAAGCATTCCAGAACAGTGCAAAGAAAGAGAAAAGGAACTCAAAAGCATTGAACACTGTTTGGGTAATCAAAGAATTCCTCCCTTTTATTCATTGTGAACTGCTTTATTACAAAGAGCTACAGAACAGAAAGAAAAGTACAGAAAGGAGGATCGCAGCCCTCTAGAAACAGAAAATAAAGTAACTGGGAAACTCTGGATCGAAGACGCCGAAGACGCCGGATCGTCGCTTGGAGGCTCTGAGCGATCCTGAATTTCACAGAGCTCTATAACACGCTATGGCCGGCCAGACCAAAAGCATCACACAGCCCCTCCAGTTCGGAGGCCCTGGACCTCGCTGGGCTCTGCAACACCCTCGGCGGCCAGTGGGACCAGCCAAGCTTGAAGAAACCCCAGGTGTAGCGGGGCCTCATCTCGCCTTCCGTACGACGGGCGCACAGGGCCGTGTCGGACGAGAATCGGCGCATCCTCATTCTGCTTGGCCAGGGACGGATGGCCGTGAACCCGCGTTCAGAGAGCGCGTGGCCCACGGGGAGTTCTTTCAGAGAGCGCGCAGACCACGATAGCCTTCCCCCCTCGGGGATAGCCGTCCAACGGCGCAGGGTTCCCCCCGGATCAAGTGATTTCGGACACCTCCCGGACATGATTCCTACAGCTAGGTTCTTTTCTTCTCCCATGACGAGCTTGCCACCCCTATTTATAGGATGGAGAAAGGCTCAGTCTCCGAAAGGAGTTATGAGGGCGAAGTCTCCCACGCGTTACTGGGGATGCACGACTGTTGACCAGCGATCCCCATGGCGCCACGTGGAGACATCCGTCCGATTCCCTCGTCAGCCGTGCCACCTTATTTGTTGCTATTTATGGTCTCCAGAATACGGAAAACTAGCGCTGACAGTTTGACTCTTTCTACCTCAAGGGCCACGCCACACAGTAAAGGCATTCAATACCATTCAATGCATATCCAGAAATGAAAGAGAGACAAATGCAAAGAGAAAATGCACAAGTGAAGAAGCTCGACTTTCATTGACTGCAGAAAATATTTACAAGGCCGAGAAGCAGAAACATTACAAAGGAAAGACAAAGACAAGAGAAGGGATATAGCTACTCCGGTCTCGGCGATTCGACCAGATCAATCACCGTTTCCAAGGGGCCAGAGGCTTCGGCCGAGACAGGGGCCTCGCTTGGAGCGTCGCTGGCAGACGGGGCTTCAGCTGGCACCTCAGCCGAACCAGGAGCAGAAGTCTCACCCTGAGGCACGGCCAAAGCCTCGCTGGCGACTGGGGCATCGCTCAAGACCGGGGCAGCTGGAGCGTCGTCACCAACAGGAGCTTCGACCGGGGCGCTTTCAGTTGCAGGTGCGGAACTCGGCTCGGGATCCAGGTCCGAATACTTCGGCAGGTCCTGATAGACAGGATGGTCTTCAGGGACCCCCGCACGTCTCAGTGCGGCCAGGCATCCTTCCTCGAACAGGATGGCGGTGATCTCCTCCACCTGCTTCTCGTACAGCTCAGTAGCTCGATCCACCCCATCCTGGAAGGCGGACTGGGCCTCGGCCTGAAGAGAGGCCTTTTCCTTCTCCAGCTCGGCGTTCGCCGCCTTCAACTTTGCCGTTTCGGCGCGCAGCCTCGTCCCTTCAGCAGTAGATTCAGCCTTCAATCTGTCCAGCTCAGACTCCAGTTCGGCGGCCTTCTTGTTCCTCGCCCAGAGCTCGCCTTTCATGTGGTTGGCCCGGGACGAGAGTTCGGCGACCTCAGTCAGAGCCGATGCCAACCGAGCGGATTCTCCAGCACTGGCCACCTTGAGCTCCTCCATTCCCTTCCGCTGCTCATCCAGCTCCTTCTTCAGCTTCTCCCGCTCGGACTCCAGGCGGGTCACTCTCGCAGCGTTCCTGTCCCTCCTTCCCACCACGGTCAGGAGCCTCTGCACATTCTGCAAATGGAAGCAGAGAGTCAGGTTCGACCAAGATACTTGAAGAATGAAGAAAAGCGTTGCAAACACTTACCCGAAGACTATCCTGGATCGCTGAGACCATCAGGCTCTCATCCTCGAACCTATCATGCGTCTCCATGTCTCTTGGCAGAGCACAGGCCTTGGCGAGAGCCTCGATCACCTCGGCATTTCCCAGCAATCGGTCTTCAACGTTCAGGGGTTTGCCGGTAGAGGTTTCCATTTTCGGCTTCCACGGCGCTGGGGCAGTTCGGGGCCCGGAGGCCGATCCGGACCCTTGCCCCGCCGAAATGAGAGGCTCGTGCGCTGGACCAACAGCCGACTTGCTGACCAGTGCACTCTTTTCGGCCGGCGCACTCTTTTCCTTCGGCGCGCTCTTCTCGCCTCCCTTTTCGGATGGAGCCTTAGCCCCAGGGGCTCGTTCAGGAGTTTTGCCCCTCGACTGCAGATCAGCCTTCGAGCTCTTCTCCCCCGCCTTGGACTTCTTCTTGGGCGGGGAACCCTCCTTCGAGTGGTCCGGCGAGCGTTGCCGGGCTCCCCCACTCGGGGCAGGGGCAGGAGCAGAGGGAGCATCAGCGCCCACCGGACCCGAAGCAGCACGAGTACCAGCAGGCGACGGAGCCCCAGAAGACGATGACCTCTGCCTAAACTTAGCAGCCAGGTCCCTGACAGCGAGCTCCCTCGAGCTTCCCCCCATGTCCTCTCCTCGATCAGAGAGATAAGCGTCCACTATCTGCGTCAAGTCCGGCAGCTCCGGATCAGAAGTAGACGCCTCAGCTCCAGACGCAGTTCGGTCGGCAACAGGATCAGTTAAGGGGACCCCGCTAAACACCGCAACTGATACGGTCGGACAGTCAGGGTGTGTCTCGTCCGCCTCAGGTACTCCAGTCCTGTGGTAGTGGCCGCGATACCTCGGCATGTACCCAAGCAGCTTCCAAGCTGACCTGGTTTCGTGTCCCTTGTACCGTTCGACCTTGTTGATGTCGTCGGTATTCCTCCTCCAACCTTCGCTAACAGCTCGGCGTCGCCTTGCACCCGCCTCTGCTCAACAGGCAAAAGAGAGTATCAGTTCGGCATCAATGAGGTAAGCAAAACAGTAAATGAGGAAAGCAGTGGTGATTACTTGGGACTTCCCCAGGGCGACGTGGGACCGACAGCCTCCTGTCTTCACCTGGGCCGAACTCCCAGTCCCCCGAGACACAGAAGAAATCCTCCTCAGCATTCTTACTTGAATCCTCCAAGGCTAGGACGAAGCCCCTTCGCTGCGGCTTCACACGGAGATAGTATCTTCCCTCCCCAGCCTTGCAGATATCATATGTGTCCTCGATGTCGTGAGGGCCTAGGTTGGTCCCCAAGATCTCGTTCAGCTTCGCTGTGCCCATGATGACCTTGTAGCCATTGGGCATCAACTGACCCGGGGCGAGGGACCAAAGGCTAAGGCAAGCCCTAAGCAGGGGGTGCAGTGGAAACCTGACCCCACCCTCGATCACGGAGATCAGAGGGAACGGCATCCAGCCGCCGTAGCAGCGATACAGGGCAGCGTCGGCAAGGTCCGCCGGTTTTAGGAAGACCCTTTCCGGAATACTAAAGGCAGCCCTAAACTCGGCTAAGCCCTCATCGGAATCTACCCTGAACCTAGGGGTGCCCATGACTAGAAGGGGCGACGACGAGGAAAAACCCTAGAAATTGAAAAACCCCAAAAAGAACCAGACGGAAGAACAGAGCGACTTACAGGGACGAAGAGGCAGATCAAGAGCAGATCCAGACGCGATCTGCGGTCGTCCTCCTCGAACAGATCTCAGGAACCAGAGCAGAAATCGAAAGCAAAGGCGAAGGCGAAAGAAATCGGGAGCGAGAAAAAGAAGGGGACGACCCTATTTGTAGAAGGGGGAACCCTCATTTGGGTACCGCCTCCGAATTCGAAGAGACACTTCAAAGCCCGTGCCCGTCAATCAATGAGACAACGCAATCGGCGCAGAAGCTACGCGTGTAGCCGTCAGCTCGGTTCCCAAGGCGAACAGGGCAGGGCATTTATTGCTTTAAAGAGTTGAAGCGACACCAGGCATAAAGAGTTGAAGCGACACCAGGTAATGATCACAGTATCCCCAGACGGATTCTTCTAGCTTTCAACCCCTAAAGGCTAGCACACTTCAGAGGTCAAAAGCTAGGGGGCAATTGTGTGGGGAGATTTCCATAACCACAGGATTAAGTTAATCGCAGCCATCAGACGAGGTTAAGCATTCTCACGTGCCATCCTCGTGCCATCCACGTGGCACCAAGCTCACCCCGGCTACCAGGACAGGAGGCCCGGCCGAAGTCAGGCAGCTCCGGGCCCTTAGCGCCGAACTGGCCCACCTCGGGCGTCATCTCGGCAAGGAGCTCCACCTCGGCTGAGCCACCCCGGGTACCATCTCGGCAGAAAGCTCCACCTCGGCTGAAGAAGCCGGGACAGAAGCCGAAGCAAGAGAGAACCTTCACATGCGCCCCTCATCCCCCACGTCATCAGGCACGTGGAGGGATAGGGGCACGAGCTAGTGGGACAGACACGACATCCAGCCGCCCACAATCTTCGCCAGATCCCTGACAGAACGGCATCCAGCGGCTGAGGCCACATCAGGGCAGGGCCCGATGGCAGATCCGCTGGTACCCCTACCGCCAAATGCGCCCAACAGGATCTGGCCCAACAAGATGTGCATTAAATGCGATGTGGGCTGACCCGACGGACATTTAATGCATAGTGGGCTGGATTGGACCACAATTAATGCAATGTGGGCTGATCGTGACTTCCCAGTCAAATCACGGGACCCACACCACAATATCTCCCAAAGATACGATCTAAACTCTATAAATAGAGGCTCAACCCACCATCTAAGGTACGCCATTTTTCATACACAGAGCCGTTACTCTGTCTCTCTTCTCCCTCTCCTTCCATTGTTCCAGTTCCCATACTGACTTTGGCATCGGAGAGCCTTGCGCCGCCCAGGCCAGGGTCCTCTGACCGTTTGCTATTCCCTTTCAGGCTTCCGGACGGCATCCAGTCATTCCCAGTCACCATCATCTTCTCGGATAAGTCCTCTAAGGCTCCCTCTCATTGTGGGTCATTATTTTCTGCACCTACAGTTATATAAGATAAAAGGTACATAAGATAAAATATTTTGGATTCTCTTACAATAGATATTCTTTCGTTTTTCTGTTATTTAATATTTTTTATTCATGAGACTTAAGGACAGATTTAGCCGTCAACAAGGATCTTGACAACAACAATCCTTTTCAGGACTAATGCCACCACAATAGCTTTTACAATATCCAGCTTTGACGCACTCGTCTTGACAGGTTGAAGTGCAACCGGGATGACAAGCAATGCGAGTAAAAAGAGCACCCGCTTGAGGCTTTTCATCAGCTGCACACAGATGCATTTTCTTTCAGTTAGAACTTTATGTATAGTAATATTATGACAAAGTAAATGAACCAAGTAAAATGTATTTTTTAGCTTCTTCACGATGAAAGAATTATACTTCGATTTGAAAATTGAAATTGTTTATAAAGACTTACAATCGGCAATTTCAATCAATTTCTATCATAATGAGAGAAGTATGACGTGGTAGGTGCTTACCCATTACTGCTAATGAAGATGAGAAGAAAAGAACAAGAAGAAATGCTACAACAAAAACCTTCTTGACTCCCATTTTATGAATCGATGGCCTAGTGAACATGGCATGCCCCGTTTTATAAGAGATGGGGAAAGGGGAAAGAATCAGAGAAAAGACGTCGGGTGAGCTGATGTGGTTTTGAGATTTTGATTTTGCTGGAGTTTATGCCATTTTGGGACAAATATAGAATCTAGGGGATTTGACATATTGGCCCCTGCTAGACCCTAATATCCCAATTACATGACTCATACTTTGCTAATGTCACCAGAGTCGTTTGACTCTGGTCTCCCTTTTTTTTTTACTTTTTTGCCCCAGGATCCCATGATATCATGGGATCCAAATGTAAAAAGTAAAAAACAGTGCATCCGTTTAAAAGCCCTTTTCACTTTTAACCTTCCCCTTTCACCCATTTCGTTTTTCACCTTCCCCTTATACCTCTACAACGAACGGCAACCATTGGGTTCTTCTTCTCCGATCAACAGGTTTGGCATCGACGAGAACGGCGGAAGCAGTCGTCTTCCTTGTCTCTGACTGGCAGCGATCCGGCTACAGCAACACCCAAGAAGACTCATTTCTCTCTTCGTAAAAGAGGCACGATTTGTAATGTGAAATTTCTGTTTCTGTAATAGGATTCTTTTTCTTGTAGTTTTTCTCTTTTGTGTTGATGTTTGGGAAATGGGTTTTCTGTTTTGGAAATGGGTTTTCATGTTTATTGATGATGATGATTTGAGAGCTATGTCAGGGATTGGGTTCTTTTTCCTTGTCATTTTCTTCTGAGTTGGGTGTGCAAAAAGGGTTTTCTCACTGTGTTTTGGATGGGAGAGAGATGGGTTCGAACTCTTGGATGATGTCAGATATGGGTTTGCTATTTTAAATGTGTTCGTTTGACTCTGGAAGATGAAAATGGGCATGAGTTCTTTTTTATTTGATGATGATGTTTGCTTTTGTTTGATTCGTTAACAGAAAAATGTTTGCTTCGTTTTGATCAATGCAGACAAACCCTTTCTGTGTAAAGGAAGACTAGCATTGGGGAGTAACCCAGTATTGGAGAGGATTAGAAGAAAAAAAAAAGGTTGACCGCCCTCATCCATCTTTATTTCAGTCTTTTCTAACTTTGCCAATGCTTTTGTAACTTTCATATCAGAGCGCACTCCATGAGTAAAAATATAAGGAAGAAATAAATGATCACTCTTTACATTCTAGTAATTTTACCTGAATTGCAATGTAGCTTTTCTACCATTCAAATGAACTTAAATTTACATTCACTAGAGTTTGGATCCTCATATTTCCAATGTAAATATCAAAACAGGAAAAACAAAAGTTCTCTGGTATTCCATTCACTACCCTTGAATTAGATAAAGTAAGCAATCCCCAATATATGTCTGTGCAGAATTTACATCAAAGATTTGGGGTTTATGCTAATTAGGAATACATTTGGTGATGTGTAAGATGAACGTGCGCATAGATGTGAATTGTACGATAAAATGTTACTTAGAAAATTATATTACTGTCAATTCTAAGTGTGTATACCAGTTTAGTAGCTATGATTGAAATGGATGATAAGTCATGCTTACCTATCCTCTCTATGTGGAATTTCATGTCTCGTTAATGTCTCATGGTAGAACTCAATGTACCGTAATTCAATTCTAAGGGCCATACTGAATTTTATTTATAAACTGATTTTATGTGACATATAATGTACACACTCCCAAAGTACTCCTAAATGGGCTGTAAGTAGAACAAATGGCAAATGAACTGACATATGGCAGTGGGATCAAATTGTACATACAAATTGAATTTTATCTCTCTCATATGGTGTACACACTTACATTGATGGATTTGGTTTTATTATAGATGGCTGAATTCAACCCTGGTCCACTTGACAGAAGCATTCTGCAAGAACAAGATAACCATATTTCTGAAGTCATATGGAGTGGCAGGGTATGTTGAACTCTATGTATACAATAGCACATTTTGTTTAAGTTCTCATATAACCGTGCATGGTATATTTGCATTAATTATTTTGATACAGGATGTGGGACCACTCGTTTGTAAGCCGGCAACCATACTGCAAGATAAATGGTCTTTGAATGATACTCAAGAAGCATTCGTTCAAGAAACGGGCCTCCTTCATCTTTCTAAATTGCAAAAAATCACAATTGACCATGCACTAATTTCTGCATTAGTAGAGAGATGGAGGCCTGAGACAAACACTTTTCATTTGGCTAGTGGAGAAGCAACAGTCACTCTTGAAGACGTTGCTTACATATATGGGCTACCCATCAATGGGAGAGTAGTTACAGGGCGTACATTCTCTAGCCCTATCACAGTTAGTGAGGTGTGTTTAGAGTTGTTGGGTAAACAACCTCATCAAGACAGGGATTGCAATGGCAGTGACTTAAAATTGACTTGGTTGGTGAATAACTTTAGTAAACTTTCCAAGAAATCTTCGAAGAATGAGCAAATAATGGCTACAAGGGCATATCTTTTTTGTTTGGTGGCGGGTCAAATTTTTACGAACACTTCTGGGTCGATGGGGGGGGCATGGATTTTAGAGCTTTTCAGGGAGTTTAAAAGATTTGCTTGGGGCCCCGCATGCTTGGCGAATCTTTACCGACAGCTATCAAGAAGAACAGTCGCCAAATCAACCAGCAAGCATAAAGGTTCTAAGAGGCCTACTGACCACCAGAAGACCTTAGGCGGGCCTGTTCAACTCTTGCAAGTAAAAACACTTACCCACTTGTACACACTATATGTAAGAATTGTCTAAATTTTACTCCATAATATTCTACTAATGCCTACTAATTATTTGAATCAGATTTGGGCCATATCTCGTATGTCAATCGGGCGAGAAATTAAATCAACTCAACAATGGCATGATGACTTCGAATTCCCCCTTAGCCGGATGTGGTCCAGGCGCTTGAAGAGTCACAATACCTTCTCCACGGTGGAAGTTGTTCGTAAACAACTAGACAACCAAGATCCAGATAATGTAAGCGCTTAAATATAATATTTAATTATAGGATATACATATATTATTTGGTACTTTTTGAACATTTTGAAGTAGATAAATGTATTTGACATTTTATTTAATAAATGCAGTTCATTTGGCGGCCATATGTTGGTTTTAAAGATGAATTGGCCAAGATAGTAGATAACCATGAAATGGAGGTATTTTGCTCACAGACTGCGGTGGTCTGTTACTGGATTGTTGAACGCCACAATAGCAATCGCGTGATGAAGCAATTCGGCTTTCAACAAATAGTTCCCCCTCCATTCTACGGTGCATTCAATAGGGAAGATAGGGTTTTGAAGGCCACCGTAGATTATTCAAAGAAAATGAAAGAAGGAATTAAAGAGTGGAATGGTAGAAAGAAATCGGTGCTTAAAGGGGAAGTTGAAGTTGATAGCAACCGTCACTCCGAGGATTACTTTCAGTGGTATAGGGGTATCACCAGATTGAGGATCGGACGATTTGAAGTTGTGGAAGGCGCCACTAACCCTGACCTTGAGCAAGAGCATAATCACACACAACAAGATCCAGGTCCTTCTCAACCGCATCCACAAACAGATTTTTTCCGACTCAACTATGATGGAGATTGGTGATTTTGCATCCCATTTATTGGTTGGAATTGAAGATATGAAGAAGCAACCAGGGAAGGAAAAAAAGATTGATGAATTCTTGGATAGAATAGGTCGTAAGATCAGGCGATTTAAATCAGCATGTGCTTCTAGGTTTGTGGAATTCAAGATGCAAGATTGCATTAGCTCCAGCTCAGATGAGGAGGAGAGGAAAGTATGTGGCACACACTTATATGTTTTTAATCTCTTAAATTATACTAATGAAGGGGTTATGATTGAATAAATATTTATATGCATTACAGAGGCCAAGAACATTGGATGATAGCATCAGACAACTTACGCCCACTTCTGTTCCGTTACAAATGCCTCCACAATCCATCCCACCAAGCCCAATTCCTGTAGATAGTATATCCTCCCAACCTGTTGAGGATATCCTATCTAGTCCAAGTGGTTTTTTTACTCCTCCACAACCAGTTACAACGCAGGAATCTGTTGTAGATGTGTCACCAGGCGAGTCTCTTCCCTCCAGGATAATAAGGATCAAAGCACGGCACAGGAAGAATATGCTGCCTACGCGTTTTCAGCCATACCAGGTGACAACTTATGGAGCCCGCAGTGCTGAGTACAGTCTTACAGTTGAGGAGGCTGCCTTACTTGACATTTTCTGGAATGAATATAAAGCAAAGTAAGTTACTTCTGCTGACATCTCAAGTAGATAAGTCGTACCTAATGGTCATTTAGGATTGAATCAATTGTGGTTATTGCAGTGATCCCTCATTAGCCAAAATCTGCACGGTTATCCCTGCCATCAAAATGCGGGGCCTCCTACATAATGACTGGCTGGATACCAAGGTGACGACAAACAACATACAATGGATAATTGGTTTCAGTAACTTGTGTGTGTGCGTACCAAATATGTGATCTTGAATTATGTCTTCTGACCAAATCTAAATTTTGCAGGCAATGGATTATTGGTTTGAAATTCTGGCTACTAAAGTGCGGGGTGCTCACTTTTTCCATTCTAGCCTTGCGGTATGATCATAATGAAGCCTCCTACTAGCGTAATTTTCTGCATTCAAAAGTAAACATAGTCACATCAAACATGCCTCCATTCATTGTTTCCACAGGAATGGTACAGAGATCCAAATATACATCCGGATACCTACAATAATGCTTTTGGATCACCAGAGAGAAGATACCGTTACAGCTTCAGCTCTCGCGATTGGCTGGTATTTCCGATGTGTACAGACAGTCATTTTACACTCTTGGTAGGAAACGTCAAAGTGGGGAGATGGAATATTACAACAGCTTAGATGGTTTTGGGAACGTTCAGTTTCTAGAATATTTTGTAAGTGCCGATTTCATCAGTTTCATCTAAGATCCATAACAAAAATTTGAAATGAACTAATGGTAATGCATGTTCTTTACCAGACCACTTTTGTCTCATCACGGCTTCGTGACGATGGTTGGCCCAATCCCGCAAGTTGGAGGCTAGTGAGGATACCGAATCTGCCACAACAAGTCAATGGGTGAGTAGGTATTAAATCAATAATCTGTTGATTTCATTATTATTGCATAAAAATATATTAACGTGAAATAGACGTGTGCAGCAATGATTGTGGGTTTTTCACTTTGGCGTATGTGGAGCACATTGTCACAGGCCGGCCTATGAATTTCAACCAAGATGACATGTGGTATTATAGAGCGAAGGTCGTACACGATATTTACCTACAACAAATGGCAACACATCAGGATCAGCTTATTCAAGAGCACTGAAGTTTCTGTACTTTTTTGAATGCAAGTATTTTGTGACGATGTAAATGGAAACAATTTGTACTTGTAGGTGGATATATTTTGTGAATGCCGTATGGATGATGGGATGATGTATAACTAGAAACGATCTGTTATGGAATGTGTAAATACTTCTGAAGTAGATGTTTTTGCACATGGTGTTTGAATTTGTTTGTGGTTTTATTTCTTATGTTTGTGTTGCAGGGTGTTTACATGATATCATGGCTTTTCACAGGCTGACATAGATAACTCTAAATCGATGATGATATCCAACTGTTTTTACATTATATTTGCATAAAATTATTTGAAATAAAGCATTGTGCTTGATTGTTGCATTCAACATATGCAATAGAGACTTAGTGATTCATCCATAAAATACAAATCAGTCTTACAAAATGAAGACACTTTGTATCGAACAAACTGAAATGCCATGATAGCATGGGATAATCCCATGATAGCATGGCATTTCTGCATTTAATTTTGGGTAAAATGTTAGTCTAACAACAAAATATTAAAAATGAGTCTTCACAAAAATCACTCTTGTAACCTTCCCATTTATGGTCACTTGTCAATTAGGCATAGTCTATTATTATTGATTGCTAAATAAAA
The DNA here is from genome assembly GCA_012931725.1 of Litsea cubeba. Taxonomy (NCBI): domain Eukaryota; kingdom Viridiplantae; phylum Streptophyta; class Magnoliopsida; order Laurales; family Lauraceae; genus Litsea; species Litsea cubeba. The sequence goes on along the minus strand of CM022947.1, from coordinate 23,406,438 downwards.
CACATATGTTACTTATAAAATGCAGGCAGTTTGTGATATAAAAGCTGAAAAAGCCATGATATCATGGGATAATCCCATGATATCATGGCATTTCTGCAAATTGTTTTGACAGACTGTTAGTCCAGCAACGCATTCTTTAAAAATGATTGTTCAAAAAAAATCACTCATGTAGGCTTCGCATTTGTCCGGTCATTTGTCAAAGGCATGGTCTATTATTATTGATTGCTAAATAAATTATGACTGTTACTTACAAAATGCAGGCAGTTTGTGATATAGAAGCTGAAAAAGCCATGATATCATGGGATAATCCCATGATATCATGGCATTTCTGCAAATTATTTTTGGCAGACTATTAGTCTAGCAACGCATTCTTTAAAAATGATTGTTCAAAAAAAATCACTCATGTAGGCTTCGCATTTGTCCGGTCATTTGTCAAAGGCATGGTCTATTATTATTGATTGCTAAATAAATTATGACTGTTACTTACAAAATGCAGGCAGTTTGTGATATAGAAGCTGAAAAAAGCCATGATATCATGGGATAATCCCATGATATCATGGCATTTCTGCAAATTGTTTTGGCAGACTGTTAGTCCAGCAATGCATTCTTTAAAAATGATTGTTCAAAAAAAATCACTCGTGTAGGCTTCGCATTTATCTGGTCATTTGTCAAAGGCATGGTCTATTATTATTGATTGCTAAATAAAATATGACTGTTACTTACAAAATGCAGGCAGTTTGTGATATAGAAGCTAAAAAATCCATGATATCATGGGATATTTCTGCAACTCGTTTGGGCAGACTTTTAGTCCAACAACGCATTCTACTTACTAAAAGCAGAATGAAATGATGCCCATGTACACCTATTTTGCATTGTATGCCATTATATTTTCCCCCTTAAAATATAGAATTCACTACAACAGCTGATGGGGACTGATTTCTGCAATAGTCGTACCTTAGAAATGGCAGCCATGTTTTTTTAATACTTTTCATAGTCTCCAATTTTTATGGCACCGCCTAAGAAAAATACGACTGTGCTTGTTGTTTGCAGAAAGTCAGTGCGATATGGAGACCGATTAAACCCCCCATATCATGTGAATTGTGGTTGACGATAACTTGTGGGATAAACTGGTTTCATGGGACGGTGCCATGAAATCATGGCTTCTCTGCAGAAGACTGGGGTCAAAAGTTCAACAACAAAAGTTTATATTACACTTCATCAAAAGTTCAACAGCATATTGGGGTACAAAGTAGCAATACATTTGGTGGAATTATATTACACTTCTACAGAAAGTGATTATATAACAATAATCAAAATAGGTGTACAGATCTACAATTGGTTAGTGTCTGTCTTCAAAACAAGATGTGTCTACCAAAATTTATATACAACACACCATATACACCTGTTACTTACAAAAAAGCTATTATGTAAATCACTTCAATTTCGGAATGGAGGATTGTTGCAAGACTGACGATTATGTCCAACTTCTCTACAGTTTGAGCATGTAACTTGTCGTCGTACCCGATCCTCCGTTCTAATCCTGTTTTTCTTCGGTCGTCCAGCTTGTCGCCTCGCATGTGGAGGTAGTATTGGATGCTCCTGTCTATGCTCCCACTGATGTATGTCTGTTGTTGCATGCACTATTTGATTATAGGTTGCACGGTAAGTTTCTGCAGAAAACCATTCTTCACAAAAATCATATGGGTCCCGACTTCTGAAACTAATTGCTGACATAGCATGTGAACAGGGAATGCCCATTAAATCCCATTTTCGACAAGTGCAAGAACGTCGATCGAGATAGACAACATCCATAAAGTAGCCAGAATCAATCTGATATTCTTCAGGACCTGCTTGCCTTGCATGTAATCGACGAGAACCATCTTTTTCTTTGCCCAAATATCTTTCAAAATATGGTGTCAAACGCGATTCTATCATCTGTGAACTGTCACGGCGGAGTTGGAAGAAATCCATTAATTTTATACGAATCTCCTCTACCTGCCTTGTTATAGGAAGCTCTCGGATGTCCTTCAGTAAGCTATTTGTACATTCAGCTGAATTAGTAGTTAACATGTCATATCGACCTGGATGTACAAACGCATTCGCCCAACGTTCTTTGCCAATATTCTCAATGTATGCATATGCCTCTTCGTTCACATTCCTTAACTCATTCATGTGCCTTTCATAATCACAACTTCTAGAAGACTTCGCTGCACACCAGAACTTTGAAACAATTGCTCTGTCTTTAAAACGCTCACGTACATTTTCTGCAATATGACGACAACAATAACAATGGTTGGCATTTGGATATACATTTTTAACAGCTTCAATAAGGCCTTTTTGTCTGTCTGAAACAACGGTTTAAACCTGGTAATGGACCAAGGGCGATCTTAAAGCAAGATAAGAACCACACCCATGTGTCATAACGTTCGATTTCAGCTATAGCAAATGCGATGGGGAACAGCCCATGATTGGAGTCTTGAGTCACGGCAACAAATATGACTCCTGGATATTTACCCACGGAGGTGCGCTCCATCAATGGCGATCAACGGCCTCATATAAGTCTTGAAGGACTGGAGGCTTGACCCAAAGGCAAAGAAGAATTTCGAGAACGAAAAGTCCTGATCCGTATCAAGATGATAATGGGACCCGGGGTTCGTTCGCATCAACTCGGCACAATAATTTGGCAATATCCTAAATGATTGTTCGTATGAACCTCGAATTGCATCCAGTGCAATCTCTTTTGCCCTATGAGCCTTCCTGTAGCCAATAACAACACCGAACTCCAATCTAACATCATTTATAATTTGCTTCGGTTTATACTCTGGATGAAGACGCACTTTTTCCTTGATGAATTCGGCTATTAAATTAGCTGTTGCTTGAGGATGATTCATTCCCATCATTGGTCTTGAACAAGTATGATTAGGATTATAGGTCCGAACTCGAAATTGAGGCCCTGATTCAACTAATGAAGCATGAATACGCCATGGGCAACTTTGAACTTCGCACTTAGCAGTAACTTGTGTCCGAGATGTCTTCAAATGCTGCAAACTAAAATTCGTATACATTGCAAACTTGCTCAAAGTTTTCCTGAATGAGCTGCGATCAATAAAAGTTCTACCATTCCACATATTATGTGCAGATTCCTCTTGAGTCACAAAATCTTCAACCTCATCTTCCATTGGCACTAGTGTGTCCTCAATATTACACTTTTGCATAATATTGGATTGATGTCTGTTGCATTCTAAGACTTCTTGTTGGTAGCTTAAACCATTGACACATCTGACAGAATCATGTGGGTTGCCTGCACTATTGCAATCATTATCACTTTCATCTTGATTCAAGACATCAGCCAAATCCTCATTCGAATCTATATCATCATTGTAGTTTTCAAGACTTGCATTCATTTCAGACGCAACCTCATTGGTTGGGTACGAGAAATGATTATCTACATCTTCTGCGAGATTGACATCTGGATAAGTGTATTCGTGGATATTACCCATTTTAGCCCTATAAACATCTGACATAGCATCCACTTCAATATGAATAGGTGATTTGCTGGGACAATATAATCTGCAAATGAGAACCTCCATAATTATTACATTCATCTAAAAATACAACAAAAAAAATTCTTGCATATGAAATGAAAACGAACCTGGTGGTTAGCCCTCTACACGGTGAACCCTCATGATCAATAGCCTTAGTCTTCTTATGTTTAGATAAATGAGTTCTTGGCCTACTTCCATGTGGATTTTCATTGCAACAATGTCCATCTCTAATTCCGGCATTCTCTTCAACTTGTTCATTCCTTCCATGCATGTAGATCTATTTATTAAATATGTACATGTATATAACTTGAAAAATTATTATTCTAAATTCTGAACATAACTGTCTTACCAAGAAATTGAATGGTAATGATCTGCACCATCATTGATATTTCTACTTAGATATATGTAGATAGAATTTGTCACCTCTCCACATGCTTTGATCATTACCCGAATATCATTGTCATTCTTTATACTAATCAAGGTGAATGCTTTGCCATTTTGATGTAGGTATTGAATACGAGGAGGCTCTTCAGACATTACCCCAATTTGTTGCTTGTAAGACAATTTCGACCAATGAGATGCATGTTAAGTTACGATTTCGACCAATTTCGACCAATTTCGACCAATTTCGACCAATTTCGACCAAGACAATTTGTTGCTTGAATACGAGGAGGCTCTTCAGCCATTTGGGTTCTGGCTGGCGTTCGTTGCAGAGGTAGGGGAAGGTGGAAAAACAAAATGGGTGAAAGGGGAAGGTCAAAAGTGATAAGGGATTTTTAAACGGATGCTCTGTTTTTTACTTTTTACATTTGGATCCCATGATATCATGGGATCCTGGGGCAAAAAAGTAAAAAAAAAAAGGGAGACCAGAGTCAAACGACTCTGGTGACATTAGCTAAGTAGGAGTCATGGAATTGGGACATTAGGGTCTAGTAGGGGCCAATATGTCAAATCCCCTAGAATCTATAGTATCTTGTGCATAGATTTTCATTGCTGATGTTAATGGAAAGGAAATCTAGAGGCAGTAAATGGTCTGCATTAATATTGCGATATCATTGAGGAAATATTTTTCAGTAGGCGGATCAAACTTGACTTGGGTAAGTGTTGTTGTGTTGGTCACAAATAGATTCGAGACTGTTTCGACCTATACATCCAACCTATTGTCAAAAGTTACTCTTAGGATCAAATATGGGAATAATGTTACGGTCTTTTTTTGGATGCACAAGAAAATAAAAGAAAGTAATATTTTATATAATATAATTTTAAATTTTATAAATAAAAATAGGAGGATTTAATCGGGAAAAATACTTAATGTGCATGTATTACGCAATCACTTAGCAAGTGGTGAACCAATTAGAGCAATTGGGCCCAATTCTCAATTTTTTTACCTATTTAGCACATAATCGGCGCCGACCTTATTTACATTGCATAAGGTCAGCGCCGACCTTATTTACACTAAAAGTTGTAATTTTTCCAAAAAAAATTCCAAGTTAGGGTCCGTGATGACCTTAGCAGTGTATGATGGAACGGCGCTTCTGCTCGGTTCTACTGAGGTCGGCGGAAGTGGGAGTCCGTTTGGTCCGACCCTTTCGTAACCGGGGAGCAAAGGCGTGCATCAACATTTTTTGTATGGGTGTGCCAGATTTTCTATTTTACTTGGAATTACAAGTGGTGATCCGGAGATCGACCTTCGATCTCAAGTAAAAAGGAAATCAACTTCTTTCAAGTTTTTTATTGCACATATATTTAAGAAAAGAGATATTTTTCTTGATTTGCCGTGAAAGGCGATTTTTTTTGGCATTTATAGCCGATTTTGGCGTTTATAACCGATTTACAATTCTTATCAATAATGAAAGACAAGAGTTGTGATTTTTGTCTCTTTTAAAAAAAAGTACAAACTACAATGAAAAGCAAGAAAAGGAGGATCTAACTTCTCAGGAGATTGTGGGGGACCCGCTCAGATTGACGGTGGCAAGCCATATGTGGACTTCGCCATCATCCATGCAGATGAGAATAGAGAATGCTATTGATTCGCTTGGCCTGGCTATAACCTCAGGTTTTTAGAGGAAAAAGACCAAAAGGAGGTCCTATGTCCAATAAAAAACTAAGTAGACGGTCTGAAAAGCCACGTCTAAGCCATTGGAGGCAGAAGGAGAAGGCAAAGACCTTGGGGGGTACCCCCCAAGGAACTTTTGTCACCGTGTAGCGTTGGTCGGTGTAAAACTTCCGCAGAGTTTTCTCTCTTTCTTTCTCTTAGATTTCTGATGCCTTTTTCTGTCTGAATTTCCAGATTTTCTGCAGTCTGTCGTGTTGTTCTTTCTTCTTGGAGTGCTCTCCTATTTATAGGCTTTTTGGTAGCCATTTAGGAGGGTTTATGGGCTTTTATTGTCATTAAGCCGCATAATGGGAGGAGTTACAGGATTTAATTCCTTTATTTTGTAACTCCTTTTTCTTGGCTTCAGATTGGCCGGAGGAGATTGAGGGCATTTAATCGCCTTTAATCGCCATGATGGGAGGAGTTTCATGGGTTAAATGCCATGAATCAATTGACTTGTAACTCCCGGATGCTTGCTTCTGATTGGGTCGTCCAAAGAAATGGATTAATGACTGTAATAAAGCTAGCCAATTAATCGCATTAAGTGGTCGCCGAGCAGTTGAAGAGTCGCGGGCCGTGCCACGTCTTTTGGGATTCTTCTAGCGATGATCAGTGATGGATCTTCATGTAGATCGACATAGGATGACCATGTAACTTCAAGTATTGGTTGCCAACAGCGGGTCGGTGCCATCTGTCCTGTCGATTTCTCGATCGGTCGGGTAGAAAGCACACTTTTTTGGTTGACCAGTTAGCGATCAATGTTGATTTCGATACTCTTGATGATTGACTCGTGATTTTGACGGATGTCAAAGGATTTGGTGTCTCAAAAGTATGAATTTTGAAAAATCAGAGGAGTCGGACGCTTTGAATCGCGAAAAAACGGCGAAAAACGGAGTTTTTGGGGCCCACCCGACGATCACGGGCTCCAGGGTCACAGGGGCCTGCGACCCTGGAGGGGTTTTCCCCCCTTTTTTGTCCCGTTTTGCGTCCGTTTTTATGTTTTTCGTTTCTTTTTTCTTCTGTATTTTTTTGATATTTTTTATCATTTATTAGCCTGATTTCCCTGTAGAAAACCTGATGAGAATCCTTTCATTTTGGTTTGCAAGGTTTCTAATTTTTTGAGAAAGCCGAAGACTTTGTCGCGCAGTGCTGCCGATTTTTCGTCGGAAGCTGAAACTGGGCCAAACGATATCGGAATGACCTGAAATTTGGGGTGAAGCCTCCTGAGCAATAAATAAGACAAACCATAGGCTTTTGTTTGAGTTTTGAAGCCGTTTGGGGTCCTATCACCAGTAGACTTATTTTTATCGCGATGAAGATGTCGCGGCTTGATGTGCGGTCAACCGATGTCCAATTGACTTGAAATTTGACAGGGAACCTATTGGAGTCATTTTAAGATGATCTACAGGCTCTGTCTTGGAAACCATGGTCCCGGGGAGCTTCGCCGCCGAGATGCCTGATTTGGCTTCCGAGCGTCAAAGTCTGGTCAAATGTTGTCGAAATGACCTGAAATTTAACATGTAGCTAGCCCTTTGTAAGCATTTTGAAGCCGTCCATGTGCTTTTTCTGATGAGTGATGGCCTCGGTGGTTCTCGCTGCCGAGAGGCTTGCTTTATCTGTTCGAGGGTTGATGTAGGGTCAAACGTTGTCGGTTTGACTCGGAACTTGACGTGGAGCCTTTTAGATGTATTTTGAGACCATCCATCGGCTCTGATCGAGGATTTGGTGTCTCCGATGCTTTCGCCGCCGGGAGCTCCTTTTCAGCTGTCGGAGAAGTGAAGTTAGGCCAAATGATTTTGAAATGGCCCGAAACTTCTTGTGTACTCCTCTTTTGGCCGTCTTGAAGGATCTTGCAGTTTTTTATTTGATTCTGATAAGATTTGATTTTTGGAAGTATCATTGCCTATTTATGGCAGGCTGCGACTTCATGTAGCTTTCTGAATTTTGAAGAAGCAAAGTGACACATTTTTTGGTGTCAACAAATGCCCCCTCGAGGTGCAGCGACGAGTTGCTTAACTTTTGTAGTCGATGCGCCTCGAAGAGATTTTTCGAAGGAGAGCTTGTGACTTGACCAAGAGTCTTTGAACAGTCTTTCTTTTTGTATTTGTAGCCTTTTGAGCTTCCAGGGGAATTTTATGGTAGTGAAAGGGATCACGTACCATCTCAAGGCAAAGTTTTGAAGATGACATCTGGGATGTGGATTTGGATTTTGACCTTGTGACATAACAAGTTGTATGTGGCAGGTTAGGGGGTCGGGTTTGGTTTTGACCGTGTGACCCAACAAGCTGTATGTGGAATGTTGGGGGTCAATTTTTATTTTGATCTTGTGACCTAACAGGCTGTATGTGGCAAGTTAGGGGATCAGGTTTTGATTTTTTAGTTTTGGTCTCGTGACCTAACAAGCTGCATGTGGCAAGTTAAGGGACCAGGATTTGGTTTTGATTTTTGTGGAATGTTAATTTCAAGATTTTGGCTCAATTTGGTATATGAGGTTGGATGGTTTGATTTTTGGAAGCTCATGGGGCTTGGAATTCTTTTTTGTAAGGTCCAATCAACTCAAAAGAGGCATGGAACCATTTTTGTATGCTCTTGGTAAGAGGGATTTCTCTTTGACTAAAAGCCCAATTTTTTTTTTTTTTTGTGCCTAGGTGGTCAAACCTGACTCATATGGGCTAACCCATGGGACCTTAAGCTTTTGAAATGGCTTAGATCTCATATGGTGTCATTTTTGTAAATAATATCTAAAAATATTTTATTTGGATAGAGAATATCTAAGAATATCTTTACTTAGAGAGAATCTCTCATGTTCCCTTTATTTTGGGCGAGAAGATCTCAAGATATCTTCCTTTGGGAGAGAATATCTCAAATCTCCTATCTTTTGGGAGAAAATCTCTCACTGATTTCTTTTTAGGAGAGAATCCCTCAAGATATCTTTCTTTTGGGAAAGAATCTTTTTAATTTATTTCTTTTGGTAAGGTTACTAAATAGTAACACTTACCTCTTTCTTCTTTCCTTCTTTGGTTTGCTTTCTTCTATAAAACCAAGGAGGAGGCTGGATCTCTTGTTCTTATTGTTTTATTTTGCAACAATCTCAAGAGGGCTTCAAGACCAAGAGTTATTCTTCTTCAAGATCTTTAGGACTTTTCTTCTTCTTCTCCATCAATGGCTTCAAGTAAGTTCTCTTTTTCAAGAAAACTCCATTGTATAAAGTAGGATGAAAAAAAAGGTTCTTTCTTTTCTTTTTTTTTCTTTTCCACGTGTTTTTTATTTTTTTTACACGTGTTTTCTTTTTTTTTTTTCTCATGCTTTTTTTTCGCACGTTTTTTTTTTTGTTTCTTTTGTGGGCCGTACGGACAGATCCGTACGGATCTGGCCGTACGGCCACATGGCTTGTGGGCCAGCCCACCCTTTTTTTTGCTGATCCTTTTTTTTTATTTTCCTCTTTTTTTTTGGAGAAAGTTTTCTTTTTCTTCTTTTCTTTCTCCTTTTTTTTTTTGAGAAAGTTTCTTTATTTTCTTTTTTTTTTGCTCATCATGATAATGCTTTTTGGCAAACCAAGATGTTCATGCATGTATTCTTTTGTAAATTGAATTTGTAGCATGATGTGATAGCATGCCTGAAAGTTTTTTTGCAAATTTGGGAATTTGGAGCTCGAAGCGATGTTGAGCCCTTCCTGATTTTGCAGAGACTTTGAGGTTTCGAAAGTTTGGAGTTTCGGAGCTCGCAGCAATGTTGTGCCCATCTTCAAGCTTTCTATTTCTTTCGGGATAGTTCCTTTTCTTCGGAATTGCCCCGGCATCATGTCAAGATTTCGCCAGATTTTTTTTGTTCGTTCGCGAAATTCTGTCATTTTGATGATTGATCTTTTTCTTTTCCATCCTTTGCAGGTGGTTCCTCTAGAACGAACAAGGGCAAAGAGCCTGCTACAAGCGTACCTCGTCAATCTGCTAGATCTTCTAATCCGGCCGTTCAGCAGGCTTGGGAGAAGGTTCAGTATGTTGAGAGAAGCCTGGAAGAGTGTGACTCTCTCAATAAAGATGAGATGAGGCAGCAACTGATCGCTCTCAAGGGAGAGAAATTTTTTAAGATCATGGTAAGCAACCGTCCTTAGATGATCGACGATCAGAGGGTTTTGCCCAAGCCTACCTTCTTCTTTGGTGATACAGTTCCTGATGACGTGACATACCAGATAAGATGTTTTCAGTTCTCTTTCACAGCAGATGGTAAGAAAAAGACTGTTGCTACCCGGTCGACGTTTGATCGCACCGTCTCGATCATGAGCCTTGCCCCCACGTGCCCTAAGAGGGAAGATCCTCCAATCTGGGTGAGAAAGACAAATGTAATCAAGACCAGGGTTTTTGTTGGCGGTTCTCCTGGATATGCGGAGAAGTCGCCTGCTGACATGGACATGTTGATGCTGGCCAGCGGCTACCAGGGCTCTGATTATCCGTCGGTCGATTTGGGACCGGTGGGCCTGGGCATTTTCAGCGGTGATGGCAGCAATTGGGTGAAGCCTTTTCGACTTCGGGGCCGTTTCTATGCTGACTCCAAGTGGAAGTCGTGGACTGATCGCGTCCTGCTGATTGGTGGCGCCGTTTTGAAGGAAGCCGGGATTTTTGAAGCGGTCCGCGCCTTTAGGGAGACCGTGATCTTTTCCGACGAGGCCTTCATGGCTATGTTGGAGTCATTCCTTCCACAAACCAATACCTTCGTTGTGATGAATGGTGAGATTGGTTTCTCTTTGAAGGAGCTGAGTGCCATTACTGGATTGCCCATCCTTGGCAGACTCTATAAGGAGTTTATGCCAATCGACAACATCCTTGAGGAGCAGTCTGAGGAGTTCAGGCTTCTGTACTTTCAGCTTGTTGCCTTCTATGATTTTTTGAAGGAGAAGGAGGGCTTGAAAGTTAGATCCAGTAGTCGGAAGAGTTCTGGCTCTTCGTTCCCCAACTCTTTTTTATAACAGAGAGTCTTCTGATAGTGCGACCCGGGAAGCCAGGGCTCAGGATCCAAGTTCGAAGAAGATTTTGGCTATGCAAAAAGAGTTGAGAGATTTCTTCGCGAGTACAAATGTCATATGTCCTGACATTGCACTGTGGAGAGATCTCCCTGTTTACCTCACTTGTTGGCTTGGTGAGGCTATTTTTGCTGGAGCAGATGGAACGCACATCAGGCCGCATTGTATTTTTCCAGCTTGTCAGATGGCGTTTGGAGAGCAGCTTGCTTTGGTGCCAGCTCTTTACTCCTACTTGTGTACCGAACTACAGGCTGCTGCTTTTTTGGTTCGGCTTGGGCTCCCCATGAACAGGGTATTTTCAGCCCATATCTTCTATTCGTGGTTTGTATACCACTGTCCTAGCTTCCACCGGCTGAGTGATGCACAGGATGATGATCCTCTGATGATTCGACTGGCTAAGGGTAAAGCTGTGTCCGAATCACTTTTGTTTGCCCGCATGAGGATCCGACGGTTCAGGGACGTCGAGATGGGGCAGTCTTCAGTGAAGCTTTCTCCGGAGTTACGAAAGAAGGCTTTTGATTTTGGTGCCTCCCGCGATTCTACCAGGGCAGGGTCGGGAAGGCATTACTCCTTGACAAATGCAGAAAAGGAGTGGCTTTTCAGCATATGTGTCGGCACAATGGTGTACCATAGACATCTTTTTGTTGACATCCAGCCGTATGTACCTTCTTGGTTTGCTCTGTAGTTAGGCTTTTCTGAAGGCGTTGTTGGAGCGCCTTCAAGCATGGTTAAGCGCTTTGGAGGTTTGCAGGATGGGAGAAACGCATGGGCTTTCTATAGTGCTGAAGACACTACTGCCATGATCTCTTATCCTATGTTGCCGACTTCCCGGACTGCCGGCTTTGTGAAGTGGTTCGCGGAGAGCTTTTCTGCATATCGGGGGCTTCCAAGGAGGAGCTTGATGTGAAGCTATCATCTGGAAAGGGCCTTCGAAAGTCGGATGGCGTCCGGCGAGAGGAAGTTTGGGCCTTCCTTTCTGGAGAGAAGCACAAGATAGGCTTTTTCGGTGACCAGGAAGTCATTGGTTCTGAAGCTGTTCGAGAAATACCTGATGAGGCTTTAGAGCGGCTAGAACAGGAGGAAGCTGAACTTGATGCTTGGATGCAAGCGGCGCAGAGGCAAACTTTCGTGGAGTCTACTGGCAAGAGTAGACCATCCAGTGAGGAGTCAAATGGGAAACCTGACTCTGACAGCGGGGCAGGTTCTTCTAAGAAGCGAGCCTGCCGAAGTAAGAGGAAGAGGGGTCATCATCGCAGTAAGGGGCAACATGAGGACTCTCCTGACATAGAATTCCCTCTTACTATCAATGAGGAGGTCCAAGGGAATGCTGACGAGCCTCCAGAAAAGAGAAACCGAGAATAAGAGACCATAGGTGAAGGTATGATTCTTCCTCTTTCTCTTTCCATTTCTTTTCATGGGATTTTTCCATGTTCTGATTTGCTTTCTCCCCCTGCTGCTCTATTATTTTTATTTTTTTTAGCAGATGATGAAGACTTGGCGATGCCTGAGGTTCCTGCCGAAGAGGTGGTGACGGATCCTGTCGGGGCACCTGAAGAATAACCGAGGGACTCTGGAGTGAATCCAGAATCTCCAATTGGTATGACTTCTTTTGCTTTTTTTTTTGTCTGTGACTTGGTTTGCTGACACACATTTTTTTTAGCCGACTTGCCACAGGATTCCGATGACTTTGAACCATCGATGGACGCAAATGTTGACGATGCTTCCGATGAGTTCATGGAGGAAGAGAGTGTTCTGCCAGTCGTCGAAGAAGGTATTTTGTAGTAATAACCCTGATAATGATTTTCAAACAGGATCATATTCATACCTTTTTGTGTTTCTTTGGCAGGTTATGATGTGACAGAGGAGAGTCCGTCGCTTCTTTCAGAACCGGAGCAAGGGATGCCGGAGGTTGATCCGGAGGTAGAGACTCTTAGGACCAGCCTTGACACTGTTGAGGAGATACCTCATGCTGAGATTCCTTCTCCAGCAGCTCCGACTGGAAAGAGTTCTTTTGTTCCTCTTCCAACGGGGCATGACATGAGCAGCCGACCGACGGAGCGGGGCGAATCCTTAGCTGGGCCATCTCTTCTTTTTGCGAAGAAGGTGGTGGTGCGGGTTCTGAGCTCTTGGATTGAGACTCTTCTTGCTGGACACTTGGATGCCGGATTTGGCATGATCTAGCATGTGCAGGAGATTCTCGGTGATGCCGAAGAGGCTGGTCTGGATGTCACAGGTGCCAAGACGATCGTTGATAGGATCATTGCGCTGGGTGACAAGTGGTTTGAGACCATAGGTTTTGCTGATGACCAGTTCTTCAAGGAGATGTTCCTGGATCCTGCTGATAAGGCTAAGTCTGACCTGAATGAGGCTACACAAAGCAGAAAGCAGATAGTCCGAGAAATGAACTTAGAAGAGCTAGCCATCATTGGCTTGACACATGACCTTAACATCCTTGATAGGGAGGTCGATGAGGCTAAGAAATGTCTTGAGCATCTGAATGCGCAAGTCGATGCTAAGTGGGCTACAATAACAGAGGCTCGAGATAGAGAGAGTGCTCTGATTCGCCTGGTTGCAGATGCTGATCGAGTCCTTGAAAGGAAGTTTCAAGAGGACAGACAATGGCAAACTGCTCGAGATAAGCTTTCCAGTGTGAAAGAAGGGTTGCAGCCTTCTCCAGCATCTCATGGCAAGTTTCTGAAGAAGCGTGCCTTGGAAACTCTGACGGCTGAGGCCAAAAGTTTGCTTGAGGAGCTAAAATTTTGGCTGGGAACCATTTTTGATTAAGCTCCTGATTTTTGTAACAGAAACTATCCTTCTTCCACATGTATATTTTTTTTGTACACTTTTTTTTTGGTAGCACATGTATTTTTTGGTACTCTTTTTTGTTTTGTTTTTTGTAGTGCTTATGAACACTTTCTTTTTGTTTTTGGTACCGCATGTATTTTTATGGTACTCTTTTTTTTTGTTTTTTTGTAGTGCTTGTGAACACTTTCTTTTTTTTTTTGTACCGCATGTATTTTTTTGGTACTCTTTTTATTTGCTTTCCCTACGCTCACTTAAATCTTTTTGTGATAAAAGTAATAGCTAAATGGGATGCGCTCACTTAAATCTTTTTGTGATAAAAGTAATTGCTAAATGGGATGCCCTTTTTTTTTGTTTTCCCTACGCTCACTTAAATCTTTTTGTGATGAAAGTAATTGCTAAATGGGATGCCTTTTTTTTTTCCCTACGCTCACTTAATTCTTTTGTGATGAAAGTATTGTTAAATGGGATTTGATCAAAAGCTCGTCATTTTGTGAAAATCTTTTGTCAAATGATTGTTTTGGCATGGCAGCTAGATTTTTGTTTGTGGCATGGAAGCCAGTTTTGTGGCATTGATAGCCGAGTTTGTGGCATTAATAGCCGGGTTGTTTTTTTTTTAAAGCCAAGTTTTTGGTTTGTGGTATTGATAGCCGGTTTTGTTTTGTGGCATTGATAGCCAGTTTGGTGGCATTGATAGCCGGTTTGTGGCATTTATAGCCTATTTTTGTGGCATCTATAGCCGGTTTTGGTGGCATTTATAGCCGATTTTGGCGGCATTTATAGCCTATTTTGGTGGAATCTATAGCCGGTTTTGGTTTTCAAAAATGCAAGTATCGACTAAAATTCGCCTCCCTGCTGAATGGTCTTGCAAGTATCGATAGAATGTCGCATCATTATTCGGTTGCGAGTATCGATGGAATGTCGCATCCTCGCGGATTTGGGTGCAAGTATCGATGGAATGTCGCATCCTTGCTTTTCAAAAAATTTTGGTTTTGCGGGTACTGACTTGATGTCGTTTCCCCACGATTTTTTGAAATTTGTGGTTTTCTCGAACCTTTGGGTTATGGATATCAACTGAAATGTTGCGTCTCCATGATTTCTTGGTTTTTTCGAACCTTTGAAATTTGGGTTGTGGATATCGACTAAAATGTTGCATCTCCACGATTTTTAGGTTTTTTCGAACCTTTGAAATTTGGGTTGTGGATATCAACTAAGATGTTGCTTCTCCACGGTTTCTCGGTTTTTTCGAACCTTTGAAATTTAGGTTGTGGATATCAACTGAAATGTTGCATCTCCACGGTTTTGGATTTTGCAAGTATCGACGAAATGTCGATTCCCTGTGATTTTGGAAGTGTTGAACGTGGTTCGCATGCTTCCGATTTGTGCGAGTATCGACTAAGCGTCACTTTCCCGCGGTTTTTGAAAAAAACATTTTTTTTATTTAAAGACACGAGGGTCATAAGTTTTGACCTAAAACCATTTAGGCGGTAAAAGGTAGGGTGGACTAGGGTGGAAATCCCTGAATCCGGATTTTGTTTCAAACCATGAATTTTGGGTTCAAGGGTTGAAAATTTTGGTCAAATTAGGAAAATGTTCCTAAACTTGGATTCTTGAACAATCAAACGATGAAAGTAAGCATTGTTTGAATTTCTAGAAATTTCAACATTTGTGATGAAAATTCTAAAAAGATTGGGTTTAACGAGCGTGTACCTGGAAACCGATTTTGGCCGTACAGGCATTGCTCATACCCAGTTGGGTAAGTCTTCAAGGGTAGTACCATTTTAAGAACTTGCCGTTGATGGGCAGCATACATCTATCACCCTCCATGTTTAGGAGTGCGTATGCGCCATTGGAGAAAACCTTATCGATGACGTAGGGTCCCTCCCATTTTGGCTCAAATTTGCCTTCGGACTTGTGAGCGAAGACCATTAGTCTTTTTACTGTAAGAACCAAGTCACCCTTTTTGTAGGCGTGTTGCCTGACCTTTTGTCGAAAGATCCTACCATGCATGCTTGGTAAAGTTCAATGCTTTGCCGAGCTTCAAGCCGTCTCTCATCGAGATTGTCCAGCTCATGGAGTTGCAATTTGACATTGCTTTCTTGAATCATGTCATTTTGCAAGGGTACCATCAAAGAAGGAATTTGTACTTCCAAGGGTACGACAACTTCGCATCCATAGACCAAGGAGAATGGTGTGCTATGGGTTGGTCCTCGAACGGTGGTTCAATAGGCCCACAAAGCTTCAGACAGTTTGTCGCTCCAGTCTCTTTTGTGACTATAGACTATTTTTTTTGAGGATTTTACAGAGTGTCTTGTTGAAAGCTTCTGCTAATCCATTTGCTGCCGGATTGTATGGAGTCGAAGGACGGCTTTGGCTTTTGTATTTGTCGCAGAACCTATAGAATCGATGATCCCGAAATTGTGATCCGTTATCATGGACGAATCTTTTAGGTATGCCGAAACGACAAATGATGTTGGTGTGCAGGAACTGAAGGACTGATGAGGTCTTCATTTCATTGAGTGCAAATGCTTCTGACCACTTGGAGAAATAATCCGTAGCGGCAAAGATGAAGCGATGACCTTTGCTTGAAGGGGCAGAAATATGACCTATGATGTCCATACCCCAGGCTTCGAAAGGCCATGAAATCACTGTAGGAAGCAGGATCTTCTGTTCGAAGGATCGAAGGTGGTTCCTCCACAATATTTTCGGAGCCTTCCAGTTCTACGAAACCTTCTGGGGTTTCAAGGGCATTTCCAGAACAAGGTTTTGTTCCTTTCCAAGGGTCTTCTTGATCGGCAATTTTCCCAAGGCTTGCTATGAGATGATCCCAATCGCCTGTTGAAACCATGTCGAAGTAGGCTACTTCTTTTGGAGATGAGGGTTCTTCTGGGTCAGAAGACCACACGTCTGTGTTATCGGACAATTCCTCCTCATTGTCAGAGAAATCGTACCAATTGGATGAGCTTCCTGGATCTTTGTCAGGTGACTCATCGAAGAGATATCCAGGGAGATCAATGTCTTCATGGACTTGAGATGTTGAGGCTTGGTCAGAAATTTGACTTTTAAACCTTTGTGTCAACTGTCTCAGAGGAGTGTCGGGATCGTACCCTAGCCCATGTGAAGACTTTTCTACATAGCCGTAGAGTCTCCAATCTTCCAGCTGGCTTTTGGTCAAGACGGGCCCCAATGGCGTGAGAATACCGCATCCTTCTCCCAAATCGACTGGGTTTTGAGTGTCATAGCCCATTTTCTTCATAATAGCTTGTGCCACAGAACTATATAAGGATAGTTGAGGCATACCTTCATTTTGGAAAGGTTCAAGCATGGAGTTTGATGAAGAAGCATCCGATCTATGGAAGAAGATCGGTTTTTCCTTTGCTGAAGTTGCTGGAACAATGAAGGAAGCTGACGTAGGATCTTCTATGTTAGAAGTTGTCTCCATTGGTGTAAGAGCATGCTGAACTTGATGAGTGTCAGCTTGGCTTGACGATGTGCCGTCTTCTGGCTCTGAATCCGAATCCGTGTCTTGCATGATAAACACCAAAGAGACAACAAATTTGCCCCCAGACTTTTGCTTTGCTTCTTCACTTTAGTTGTGATGACCAAAGGCTTTGAAGGTTTGAGGGAGATGATGAAGGGAGTTTGAATGCTCTCTTCGGATTTACCGGATGGTTTGTTTTCTTCCAGTGATTGTTGAGGAGCTTTGCCTTTATCTTTCTGGAGATTTTCGGCAAAGGGTGCTGTGTGCTTCTCCTCTTCTTCTTTTTCACCTTCATACATCTGTGAGTCTACGAAGTAGACTTCTTTACCTTTGAAGGGTTTTCTGTCCGCAAAGACTCGATGTATCATGCCGTCGTCGCCAACAAACATGATGCATTGATGTAGAGTTGAAGGGACAACATCATTCTCGTGGATTCAGGGGCGTCTGAGAAGGATGTTGTAGCATGAAGGGGTTTTTATTGCATACACAGTGACCTCAGAGATAAGATCACCGATCTGCAACTTGAACCTGATTTTGCCGATAGGCCTTTGAGTACTCCCATCGTATCCAAAGATAGATACAGATGTGTGGCTCAGTTTGCTGGGTGGGATGCCCAACTCTTCGAGAGCCGAAGTGGAGATGAGGTTGAGTGCAGAACCTGGGTCGATCTGAACTCTGTGCATAGGCATTTCCTTGATGTACCCTGTGAAGTACAAGGGTCGGTTATGCCTTGTTTCGCCAAGTAGGAGGTCTTCCTTTGTGAAGGCTATGGTTGCACTGGCTGCTTTTTGGACCGAGAGGCATTCGATGCATGATCCCTCAGTTTTTTTCTTTTTTCCCTTTAAGGAAGCTTCTGAGTTTTTAACGCGGTAGTCCATTTGAATTTGGAGGACTTGCGGGGCATGTTTGTCGACATCCTCATTCAGCTTTTGCAATTCTGAAATGAGATTATCACGAGTGTGCGGAGACATTCGCAATAAATCTAGGATGTGCAGACGTGCAGGTATGTGCTTGAAGTGTTCAATCAAGTCATACTTGAAAGCTTCTTTAGGGCCTGCATGTTCATCATTGTTGCCACTAGGGGCGCTTACAACATCTTTTTCCGAATGATTTACATAGGTAAAGGAAGATTGGTTGTAATTTTTGTGGTAGTCCCGGCCAGAGCGGGTGCCTCTACCAACTTCGAGAGCTTCTTGAGAAGGGCCTTCGTTTGGAAGATTGTCTTCAGGATTAAGAGGCTGTCGTTTTTCATTTGCTGAGGATGTATGTAAGACCCCGACCCCTAGTTCTTTTGTTTAGTATTATTTTAATCGTGGTTTAGCTTTCTAAGTAAGATTAGAGTTGGTTTGATTTTGTCTTTGAGTTTGACTAGATTTTTCATAGCCTTGGAGATTTTGAAGACCGTTGACTTTAGTTTGACCCGGCCTTTGTAAAATGTATTTTTATGAGAAATCACTCTTGATTTCTAAAAATTCCAAATTTGGTGTATTTTGACTCATCTCATTAAGTTGAACAACTTTCATGTTTTGACCATTTTGATTTGATGCTCAGAAATTACGTTTTTTGAGAAAAATGAGCAAAAATGACATTTTCACTAAATCTGCTCATAAATTTCAAAAATTTCAGAGTTCGGGGAAAATAGAATTTTTGGAAAGTAGAAATTTCGCTGATCGTTTTTGTCTTCTTCGTCGATCTCATTCGAGACCCACAAATGTTAGTTTCAGCCTTTGTAAGATTGGGGCCCATGGGACCCACTTGCCCACTTTATAAAAGGGGCTGAACCCTCTTCTTCTTCTCCCATTTCCTGCAACTATTCCAGCTGTGGGTGGAACCCTTTTCCAGCCACTCTCTCTCCTCATGTATCTTTTCTTCTTGGATGCTAAATGGAGATTTGATCTCCAAGCTTTCTTCCCCACCTTCCAAGCTTTCCAAGGATGTATTTTTCAATAGATTTGAGCTAGAGAAGACCCCTCTTCCAAGCTCTTCTTCTTGTTTGGAACACCAAAAGATTTGGGGCTTTGCTATTAGAGAGGTGCTCTTGGAGTTATTTGTTCCCTATTCTTGGCTAGAGGCAAGTAAAATATTCAGCTAATGTGATGATTATTGTTTAAGATGAATAATTTCATGAATTTCCTATCCTATCTTATGTTTCCCTTATGGTATATGGTTTTATCTTTGAAATGTTTAAGCAATGGTTTGTGTTTAATCTTCTTTAAATTATTGTTTAGTATTAAATCTTGGTTCTTTTCCTTTCACTAATCATCTTTGGATCAGCTATTTATATTTCAGATTGTTAGTAATTTGATGAATGAAATGGTTATGTCCATATTTGATTTTTTTTTTTTTTGGAATTTGAAGGAATGATGTAGTGTATGGTTGTTTTAATGGATTTGATGTGGCAAGGAGAAGCCCAAATTGTAATATATTTGATGTAGAAGAAGTGGGAGGGAAAGGAAAATCAATTGAGAGGAAGAAGTGTAGCAAACAGAGGAGAAAAACTCCTCTCCTCGGGCTGGACAGCAGGCCAGCTCGCTATAGCGAGCCAGCCTACTGCCTGGTGAGTTCCAGGCAGAAGCCCAGCTCGCTATAGCGAGCCAGGCTTCTGTGAGGGCCTGTTTCAGCCCTCTTTTGGCCTCCCTTTTCTTCTTATTTGAAGCCCATTGGACCTCTAATGATGTATGGAAGCCCATGAAAGATTTGGGTAAATTGTGATACTTGGAAATTGTGAAATGGGAATGAGAACAATGAGAGAGTGAGCATATGTGAAATTACCCGGGAATCTTTCAAGTCTCAATGCGCACTTTATCATTTAAATGTTGTGGATTTTCATTGGCATCAAACATATTCTTTTATTAATCAATGTTTAAAGCTTAAATGTGTATTGAGATGGTTCCTTGGTAAGTCATTAAGTCATTCTGCACTATTCCATTCCATTTCAAGTCAGAAAGTGTATCTGTATTCTTCGGTAAACTAATTTGAATAGCATCGGTGATTTGTTATAAAATCATGTGGTTGTCCATGTTCGAAAGGATCGATCGTATGATTTTATACAAATTACTTAGATGTGTATTTGAGTGGTTTACCATAGAAATTCGTATGTTTTCTACGAATCGATTTGGAAGGAAATTTGAGTGGTTTGCCACATTCGGAAATACATCGATAAGACTATTATTTTGAAAATAAAACCTCGAGGCAAGACGGGGCCAGGGCTTCGTAGTGCGAGCCCATGAGCCAAAGAGACTATTATTTCGAAAATAAAACCTCGAGGCAAGATGGGGCCAGAGCTTTGTAGTGTGAGCCTATGAGCCAAAGGGATTATTATTTTGATTTATATTGCTTCAGGTTTTAAAAACTAAAGGCACCACTAGGCTTAGGTCACCTTGTCGGGCTGATCACCCGGCTGGGGATCTTTAATTTGTTCACCAACTGCAGTTTGGATTCTGTCTGTACCGACCATGGCAACGGTTCTGATCTGCCGGTCCCACGCGTAGTGGCTACGGTTCTTATTTTGATCTGCCGGTTCCATTTGTATGGCTGCCGGTTCTATTTGTATGGCTACGGTTCTGATTCTGTTTCGGGTCCCACGTGTAGTGGCCATGGTTCTGTCTGCTCTTGTTACTTCGGTAATAGGAGAATATAGCTATGTGTGGTTTGCCAATGTTTTATCCGTTGTTATTTTGTTTTATGATTCTTGTTTGTTTATGCTCATTATAATCTTTGAATTTATTAATATTTAAGAAATCGATCTTTTATCGTATTGTCTCTATTATTCAGGATTTTAAATGTATTCCCAATTAATAAACGCTTTACGTAATCTGTTATCTTTTTAAGATATTTATGTTTCAGATACGGTTCATTTATTTGCTTTGATAATTATGTTCAATCTTTCAATCGTTTTATCATGGTTTATTACTATTATTGTTTAGACTCTTTAAATGAAATTACAATGATTCCATCGGATTTTATAAATGCCCATTTCCATATTACTTGTTTATTTGCTTGCCAGACCGTCGTGTCTGACCCTGTTTGTTTGGTGCCATATTTCTCTTCCATTGCTTTTTAGGTGTTTGATCGGAGGAGGCGGTGGAACCACCGATCTGACGCGAGAGGCTGCCCATTGATATCATCTAGATGTCAAGTTGGCACCGGAGTTCGTATCTAAATATTGGGGTAGTATTTCTTTTTAGTTGGATATTTTGTATGGCTTTGTTAGCCTTTTTCATGGGAGTTGTAATTAAGACACGTGTGTTTTGTAGCTTTAACATATGTGGGAAATAAAATATCCTGTTACTGCCAGCTCAATATTCTATGATTTATGATCTGTACCAGTCTGCTTATGTGATGGCTTTATGATATTGGTTGAGTGCGACATGGAATCCGATGGCCACGGACTCCGGGTCACAACACCATGATTAGCTTCCGCGAAAATATATTCTGATCATGATGGAATTTTATTATCCTCATTCACGCGGATCTTGGGAAATATAACAAAAGTTTCAAATTAATCCCAAAATTTCACATCCTGAGGTCGGATCACTGCAGGGCCCGATTTCGGGGTGTGACAATTTATCAGCAGCAGAGTTGCCATCCTCAGTGATTGTGTTGCACGGAGCATTTTTTGGGAACAAGTCTTGAACAGCATCCAGCAACCTTTCTTCTTCGTTGACTAATTCATCATCCCAAGCATCAATAGCTAGGAATTCTTCAGTCAGGAAGGGTGTGAACTTTGAAGTCACAGTCTCATGAGAAGAAACCTGAGAGGGTGTCGTCTCAGTAAAAGTCACGTGAGATGAGGTTGCTCCAGAAGATACATTGCTAGGAGTCGTCGGAGTGTAAGTGATCTCATCAGATGATGCTTCGGAAGAGCTATAGTCCCGAATTATCACATTACAGGAAGCTCTGACAGGAGACGCTGTCTGATCGGAGTCAGACTCATCCTCGGATGTAAGAGGATCGTCTATCTAGCAATTTTCTCCATTTTCAGGAGTTAAGGGAAGATGTACCTGATGGTCTTCAGGGACTTCCGGCTCTGGATTGTGAGGAGGCTCGTTGACGTGGTCTTGCTCTTGTTCTAGAGCGAGACGCTGCAAGATCCTTGCATATTCTTCAAGATCAGGTATAGGAGCCAAATCTTCTTCTTCATCAACTCTTTGTGGCTCAACATTATTGATTTCCACTAGAGCAATGAGGGGTGCTGGATCAACATCATTTTTTTGTACAGCCTCTTGGTTTTCTTCATCATTAGACCAGGATCCTTGTGGCTGTAGGGGGTTATACCAGATTACTGGCATAAGATGAGTCTCAGGAACCCATTCTTCATCGGAGAGATATTCTCCTGTTTCAAGGGACTCCTCCCACTTGTCGGTGTAGTTGGATTCGAATCCATCATCGGTGTCGCTGGACTTGTATCCATCAATGTAGAATCCAACTACCGAATTACAAGAGTATGATGCCCCCTGCATGGCTTCTTTGAATTGAGATGGCATGAAATCATTGAGAGTGAATTTTCTTAGCCCCTTTGAAGTCTCTGGAAGGGACGCTTTTGTTGCCTCCAGTGAAGCGGTAGAGGAAGCCTCTGCCTTTTCTTGGACTTCTTGTTTTGGCTGTGTCTTCTCTTGCCATTTGAGCTTGAGGAGATGTTTCCTAGCCTGCCTTCATTGTTGAGCTGTAGGCTTTGTTTTCACGACCTCCCAATTTTCATCTTCCAGGAGATCGGGATGTACCCATATGGGTTGTCCGTTTGGTGTCGGGTAAGGAACCAGTTCCTCAGACGCTTGGATTGTGTTTATCACCTTAAAGGATGTAGTGATCTTCTTCTTCGGTGATTTTGATATTTATCCACATGTCACCATGTTGACGGAGGCAGACCCATAGTTTTTGTCAAAGGTGATGACTCCGTTTTTCCACATCTAGTTTATTTTCTCTGTCACAACGAAGCATTTATTGATAGGATGCAAGATCATCTGGTGGTATGGACAGTACTGAGGATCGTTGGTTTTGCCAACATCACCCGGTCTTTTGGGTTCAGGCAAGGTGAGCTTGCCGTTTGCCACAAGAGCCCCGAAGATTTCATCAACATCTTCATCAAACGGGTATTTCTTCTCTACTCGCTCTTTGAAGGCATCTGAGAGTTCAGGTCTCTTACCAGCAGCTTTGTTTTCAGCTTTCTTTAGTGGCTGAGGAGCTGACTTGGTCTGCACATTGATGACCTCTTTCTTCTTTGGTTTAGAGGTTGCAATGGCGGTTGGCTCTTTTCTTGATGATTTCTGACTGTTGAGGTCTTTAATCACCGTTTCAGCTGCCATGGAAGCTTCCAGGAGTTCTCCCAGGTTTTTTGATTTGTTGCCGATGATCATGGAGTGGATTCTAGCTCTCATGTTGTTTCGGCAGATGTCGACTAGCGACGCTTGTGGCAATACATCGGAGCATTTGTATGCCATTACTTTCCACTTATGAATGAAGTCATATGTTGACTCATTCTCCCCCTGTTTTAAGCTGCACAACTGAGCCATAGTAGTGGGATGATCCTCACCTTTGAAGTGAGTCAGGAAGCGTGTCTCCAGCATGGCCCAATTTTGGATGGAGTCTTCCGGCAGAGTAGAGTACCAATCGAAGGCCGTACCTTTTAGGGTATTTACAAAGAGGCGGATCTTGAGTGCATCTTGATCCGCAATAGCTCCTGTCAAGATCTTGAAGTGGATGACGTGCTGTCTGGCCGATCCTTTCCCCGTATATGTTTGGAGAGTAGGATGCTTGAATTTTGTAGGGAACGAGACCGAGTCCATCCATAAGGGATATGGTGGCTTGATCCCATGTTCCTTGAGTATATCCTCTTCTTTTGCTTTTGCGAGGATACTGTCTACGTCCTTTTTGGTAAGGGCACGTGACTCATTTTCTTCTCCATTTACCTCATCGTCCTGATGATTCAGAGGAGATTCATTGTTCGCCTGGTTTTTGTATGCATATCTATTGATGTTTTATATATATATATATATATATATGTATCTGCATGCCGACCGTCATGTCTGATACTGCACTTGGTTCATAAGTATCGGGTACATCTACCTTTGGGAAAGTGGAGGCATTGTTTCAGGCAGTTTAGCCTGACGGTGAGTACGAGTTGTGTGTCGACGGTACTGCCATCGTGACCAGTACACGAGTGCCTTCATACTTTGGTTAGTTTGTATTTATTTTCATTTGGCTTAGGTTTTGATAGAAGCCATTAATTAATATACTTTTGTTTTCTTTTGCTAAACTTAAACTAGAAAATAAAGATGTGCATACTCTGAAATGTTATATTGTACAATTTGTTAACTATGATGTTCCGCTGTGTTTTATGGTTGCCGAGAAAATATTTATACCTCATCACGGACTTTGATTATATGGGACATGATTGGAGCTAGGTTGCATTTGATTAATGCTGGAAGATTTTTAATTGGCCCTAATCTTACGCATAACCCCGGTTCCACTTTTGGGAGCGTGACAACACTACAACAAGTTGCACTTTTAGCCACGTTTTTTAGCCACGTTTTTTAAAATTCGTCGGTAAAGGGCATACCTTTGCCGACGTTTTTACTTTCGTCGGTAAAGGGTAGACCTTTCCGACGTTTTTTTAAAAACGTCGGCAAAGGGTAGACTTTTGCCGACGTTTTATGAGAAATGTGGCTAAAGGTCTACCCTTTACCAACGTTTTTCAAAACGTCGGCAAAAGTAATGACTTTTACCGACGTTTCGTAACAAGTGTGGCCAAAAGTGCATCCTTTACCGATGTTTTTAACAACGTCGGCAAAAGTATAGACTTTTACCGACGTTTCTAAAAAACGTGGCCAAAAGTTGACCATTTATCGAGGTTTTTTAATAAAACGTCAGCTAAGGCCATTCTTAAGTTTTAAAAAAAATAATTTATTTTTTAAATTTTACCGACGAAATTAAACGTCGGTAAATATGTTTATGAATATTTATTTATTTTTATATTAATTTTACATGCGAAAATACAAATGTCGGTAAATATGTTTATTAATTTTTATTAGTTTTTATATTAATTGTACCGACGAAAATAAAAACGTCGGTAAATATCTTTTTAAAATTTTATTTTGTACCTTTACCGATGAAATTAATCGTCGGTAAATATGTTTATTAATTTTCATTTATTTTTACAATCATGTTACCAACAAAAATAAACACGTCGGTAAATATCTTTTTAAAGTTTTATTTTTTACTTTTACCTATGAAATTAAATGTCGGTAAATCTGTTTATTAATTTTTATGTATTTTTATATTCATTTTACCGACGAAAATAAAATAATTATATCCATGATGAATCAAGCGATAAGATTTGACCAGATAATCATTGTTGACCTCCTAAAGAGGGTTTTAGGTTTAGATCGGGAAAAAGTGGCCCACAAAAATTAAAATTGAACCATTAACCCTTTGGTCCTTTTCGTCAATATCTCACAATATATGAAGGATCAATCGTTGGAATTTGATCCAGTAAACGTTACTTGCCATATAAAGGGGGTCTATGGTCCATATCTTGCATTAGAGATCCAGATTGTTCGGAAATGTAGAAAAAACGGACTGCAAGTCTTAACTCGTGAATGCACTATAGTAACGATGCATTAATCCAACGATTGATATTTATTTCAAATATATTTCATGATCCATATTGAATCAACATTTGGGGTTGGGACCTATAACTATAAATGACCTTTTGAAAGGGACTAAAAATTTGGATTGCGAAAATAGGGCGTACAAAATTCCATAAATGATGATCTAATGGTCTGTACGTTTTCATCAATACATCACAATCTATAATGATCCAATGGTTGACTTTTGGTATTATAGCCGTTTTTAGCCCCCCTAACATGATCAACGGTTTGGATCACAAATGCTTGTCTTAGTGCCATTTGAAATGGACACAGTAGAAGCTTCATCCAAACATGCTAAAACCGGATTCCATCAGTTTTAAGCCAATAAGAAGAGAAAAGTAGAGATGCCAAACTGAACCTAAGTGTTAAAAATCCAACGTTTTAAAGGTTAATTCATTATCCGGGAGTCCAATTTACGAGCCGTCAGTTCCTGCAAGTTAATTTCGCCTCGAACGAGGTGCTCGTGTCGGTTTCCAATTTTTTCGGAGCCTTTTCCCATTCCGTACACCCTACGGGCCGTTTTCGAACCTAAGTGTTGGAAAATCCTATGTTTTGCTTCTAATTCTCTAACCGGGAGTCCTATTCTCGAACCGTCAGTTCTGTCAATTTACTTTATCCTCAAGCGAAGTGCTCGCACCAGTTTCCAAATTTTTTTGTGGCCGTTTCCTATTCCGGACCCCCGGCGGGCCGTTTTCGTTCCTAAGTGTTGGAAAATCCTATTTGATTTTTATTTTACTTCGGTAAAACTATTGCTGACATGGATGATAGAGTGAGGCCTTGAAGGATGTGGTGTAAATGTGATTGAGATCTAGATCTAGGTTTATGGCCTTCTTCTCTTAGAGAGAAAAAGAAAAAAACCGGTGCTAGTAGTTGTTGGAATATGAATTTTGGCCCAATAGTTTTAGCCGCTTGTTTGAAGAAATGGAAGCCTCATTATGATGAGTACCGGGCTGAGATGTGCAATGCCATGTCGATTAATGATGAATCCAAGAACATAGTAACCAAGCGAATCTACAAGAAATATAGCAGGTAACTCCAGAAGATGCATCATCTCCTCAGTTTTTAGGTGTACCTCCCATGTCATCTGTTTTTAAATTCTAAATGAAATATATGAAAGGAAAGAAACTGACTCTCAAACAATTCAATCTGAATTTGGTCATAGGACAGACTTTTGGTCTACACGTGACTGTCAAGCTTGTACACTTGCCCTACTTCTATTATTTTAAATAAACATCGAATTTGAAGACATATGATGAACTTAAATTCTACCATTATATTTCTATCTCCGAAGTTGAAGTCGTATGATGAACTTAAATTCTACCATTATGAACTTAAATTCTACCATTATAATTCTTTCTCCGAAGGTGGTGCAAGGTGAGTACAGTGGCTATGCAAGCCGGGTGGTGATGGCAGTGCAGTGGGTGGTTGTGAGGGAGAGTAAAAGAGTAGGAGAAAGAGAAGGGAAAGAAAAAGATGGAGAAGGAGACGAAAATTAGCGTCGGGAAATTCATCACCGATGTTTAATATAAAACATCAGTACAGGTTGGTAGTCTTTTTTACTGGTTTTCAATTAAAAAAAATTAAAATAATTTTTATTGACGAAAAATCTATTTCTTGCGACGAAAATAATCGTCGGTAAATTTACCAAATATTTTTCCTTCTCCCGCCACCGAAACCCCTCTTTTTATTATTCACATCATTTTTAAGGAAAATAAATATCAAAGACTATTATTGACGAATTCTATTATCAACGAATTTTATGACGTCAGTAAAATAAAATTTTAGTGATGTTTTTCTGTAAAAGTCCCCACGCAGCAGCTCGGACATCTTCCTCACCCTCTCCTTCCTCTCCATCCCCATCCACTCCGACGACTCTGCCGCCCGCTTTGTCCCCGACGCCAGCAGAGCCTTCATCTTCCTCCTCGCGCCGCCGGACGCCTCCCCTGCACTAGGTACACCCCTCCCTCTTCTTGCCCTCCGCACACACCGCGCACCATTCCCCCTCTCCTCTCTCTTTCTTCTCTGTTCTCTCTCTCCCTCGTTCCCCATCTCTATGTCTGCTCTTCTCCCTCCCTTCCTTTCTTCTTCTTCCTCCCCTGTCTCCCCTCACCTGCGCACCTGCACATCACTCCCTCTCAGATAGGAACTCTCTTTCTCTCCTCTCTTCTCTTCTTCTTTCCCTATTCCTTTCCCTCTCCCCTTCTTCCTCCTCTATTCTGCCCTGCGCCCACCTGCACACCACTCCCTCTCTCCCTTGGTTCTCTCTTGGCCTCTCTTCTCTTCTTCCTCCCCTATTCCTCTCCTCTCCTCTCCTTTCTTTCTTCCTTATCCTCTCCTTTCTCATTCTCCTTCCCACCACTCTCTCCGCTGCTACCCACCTTCTCTTCTCCTCCCCACTGCGCCTGAGCCCATTCCATTCTCCTTTCTTTCTTCCTTATCCTCTCCTTTCTCATTCTCCTTCCCACCACTCTTTCGCTCTAAATTCTCTAATCGGGAGTCATATTTATGAACCGTCAGTATCGTCAAGTTACTTACCCCTGATCGAAGTGCTCGCATCGGTTTTCAATTTTTAACCAGGGGATGTTACTCGTTTCGGACCCCCGATTAGACGTTATCGAGCCTAAGTGTTGGAAAATTTTTTTTTATTTTATCTCGGTAAAACTATAATAGACTATTATCGATTGATTATACGACGTCGGTAAAATGAACGTTTAGCGGCGTTTTTTGTAAAACATCTGTAATTAATGTTGAACTCTATTTCTAGGAAAATTAAAAGTCTGAGTCCTTTACCTATAAATTTTTCTTTGTCATCGAAAATTAGAGTCGGAGAATTTATTACCGACATTTAATGTTTTTAGATTTTTTTTACTTTTTTTGAAAAAAAAATCTAAAATAATTTTTACCAATGAAAAATTTTTTTGCAACAAAAAATAATGGCATAAAATTCGGCGACCATCGTTTTTTTTTCCCTCTCCCGCCAAACGTCCTCATTTCCCTCATTTCCCTCATTTCCCTCATTTCTTCCCTATCTTCCCCTAGCTCGTCACTCGCTCTGCTCTCTGTCTCTCTTTGCTTTCAGTCTCTCTCCCATTTCTCTCTCACTCGCTCTACATCCCTGCACTCGAGCTCTCTCGCTCTCGCTCTCGCTCTCTCGGTCTCTCGCTCTCGCTCTCTCTGTCTGCACTTTCCCTCTCTCGATCTGCTACTTCCCTCTCTCTCTCTCGCTCTCTCTTTTCTCTCTCTCTCTCTCTCTCACTCTCTCACTCTCTCCAGACTAGTCCCAGGTTTGGGACGATCACAACAGCACCCGGAGGATCGCAGCAGCAGCCCCCGGACGCCGGTTAGCCTTCATTTTCCTCCTCTCATATCCGTGGAAGCCTCCCCTGCACAGGTACACCCCTCCCTTCCCCCTCTCCTCTCTCTCCCTCATTCCCCTTTTCTGTGTCTGCTCTCCTCCCTCTACCCATTTGGTTTTGAAGGAATTTTGGAAAGCCCCCAATGTTATAGAAAATTTATTCCTTTTCTGTATATGCCCCATGGCCAGTCCCCCAAGGGATTTCTCATTTTGATAGTGGCCTCTTGAAGGAAAATTATCTGGTTCAGCCACTGCTACCATCTGAAACAACTTGTGTATAGATTAGTGTTTTTGAAACATTGAATTAATAGTTTGCTCTGCCTTATGCATGTTTTTAACCACAATCTTTAAGGAATTCAAAGTGAATCTTAAGGGGGAGAGATCTGAAAAAATAGACCCAAATTTCTATGGTGAGAAGACATTGAGATACATGGGATACATTAAGGCTCAATGTATCTGGGTACTCAAGAAAGCACAAGACCCGCGTACCCCTACCCCGGCCCCTACCACCCAATCTGAACCAGAATCATCTTTAGGACCTGCCTCCTCTTCCTTGTCTGGAGAAATTCTAGAGTGTCTCAACTCACCATGAATAGGACCTGACCACACAAATTTCACCTCAGTCAATGTGATATACACTTTTGAAATTGATCATGTGTAACTTGTTCAAGTTCTATTTAAAGGGGCTTATATGTGATGAACTAATTTGATCAAGTAAAAATGAGAGCCCCTCGGAGTAAATTAGATCATAGCTGCCATCATGCCTCAATGACTGCAGCCCTGTCTTATATGTGATTTTCTTTTTGGTGAAAATAATTTAAAAAATATATTTCCTGTTTTGGTAAACATAACTGCTTACCCTTTGCCTTTTGATACATAATGCTCGACCGTCTCGTTCGAATTGTATGTCTGACTCAAATCTCAAAGAGAAGAGAAAACATGAATAAATATTATTGAAGATTTCAAGTATATAGATGAGATATTCTTAAATAAGCATCATGGACATCAAAGAATGAGCTTTTCTTTTACACATGGATTTCCTTTACTTTCTTAAATACATTCATTGGACTTAGGCTATAAGAAAAATTCGGAAAGATTACAAAAAAGATACTTAAAGGGGAAAAAGACTAAACTAAGAAAGGTGCGAGATAAAATACAAGTACGCCTATGACGTTCCGCTTTTGATGTGAATTGTTTTCGTGTAGACAAAAGGTCATAGGTGTGAAGATTTTTGGACAAAAATTAATGGACCACCTTTCATATTTCCACTCCTAACATTTATTTGAAGATACAAGATTTCTGTCAAGCAAAGGCATAGATCTATATTTTTAGAACAAAAAAGGGCTTCAATATGTAACTTTGTCACTTGTGTATTATTTACATGTAAATCCCCACAAACAAACAACCCCGTTGTCCCATACCGAACAAGATTGAGTTATAATGGATCCCGATTTAACCGGAATAACCATGAGAAACGTCGGTTCAAAACTTTCTCATGCATAGTCAAATGAGTCCAAAAAGGGATAGCCAAAGTTCCATATAAGTCCATCTAACATAGGGTGAAAAATCCCAAAAAGAGAGAAATTGTAGTTGGCCCGGTCGACCCCGCCTCCACGCGGTCGACCTCGGACAAAGAGGCTCGGTATACTTGAGCATTTGTGAAACGAAACATTGGAGTAGATCCGTAGAATTCTTACAACCCCAAAACATGCACATAAATGCTCAATATCTAATTGCTATTTACTTATGATTCGGTCAGATATGGACAGGAGTTGGATATTACGATATCATAATCGATTTGATGCGGAGTACATAGATGGGGTGATCTCATTTATTGATTTTGCAAAGTCGAAGTCGGGCGGTGCGGTGTTGATAAGGTGCCGGTGTAATGATTGCTGTAACCATCTGATGCAGGACTATGATACAGTGAGAAAGCATTTGCACATTAATGGAATGATGGTCTCATACATGTAGTGGATATATCACAGGGAACCCATAGTTCAACCCGATGATTCGGATGAGAGTGAGGCTGAATCAGAAGATAATCATGATGAATGCGATGAGTTGATAGAGGACCATCGTAGGGGAACTTATTTGGATGAAGAAACTTGAGAGAGGGATGATGTGCATGATTTAAAAAAAATTTGTTGAAGGCTTCTCAGCGTGGCCTGTACCCAGGATGCAAAAGCTCAGATACTTTGTTATCGTTTGTCATAAAGATATTGCATGTGAAGGTAGAAAATGGGTGTAGCAATAAGTCATTCGACAAGGTTCTACGTATTTTTAAGGACTTTTTACCCGAAGGTCATGTGGTGCCGGCATCGGTTTACGAGGCGAAGAAATTATTGCGTGACTTGGGCATGGGATACAAGAACATGGATGCTTGCAAACACAATTGTGTGCTATATTAGAAAGAGCATGCTCAATTGGATGAATTTCCAGAATGCGAAGAGCCTAGGTACAAGGTCAATGATGGCAAGCGAAAGAAGATCCCTCATAAGGTGTTTTGTTACTTCCCATTGATACCGAGGTTACGTAGATTGTATATGTCAAGGAAGACATCCACAGAGATGAGATGGCATAGTGATAAGCGGGTTGACACTACTAGAAAAACAGTATTTTATATCGGTTACAAAACTGCCCTATATCGGTTTTTAATACAACCGATATAATATCCTCAGTCAAGGTTTTTTATATCGGTTAATATTTATTTATATCGGTTACATATCAACCGATATAATAATCACTATATATAATATCGGTTGCCACATATGTGATATTAATTGCTGATTTTATATCGGTTTTAAAAGTCCATTAATATCGGTTGTTAGAGAAACCGATATAATCTGATCCTAACCTAAATTTAATAGTAAACCGATATAATCGCCCCCCCTCTTTTTCCTATCCCGCGCGCGCCTTCTCCCCTCTTTCCCTCCCGCCTTTCTGCAATCTTTTTTTTTTATTTTTTTCAATCACACTACACGCCGATTTCTCCAGCACGCCTCTACAATCCATCTCCACTTTCCATCTTTTCGTTCTTCTCCTCATCCTCATCTATCTGGTTTCTTCATTCCCTGCATTGGCAGCACTTCCCACGCTATCTTCTTCTTCTCCTTCATCACGCCTTCATGATGATTCGTAGGTATGTTGTTTTCTTCCTTTTCCTCTGCATTTCGTCATTTATCTAAACCCTAAAAATTCACCAAACGTGGGAAATCTTCGATGGAGATTCCGTGTTTTAGGATGGCTTTCGATCGAGTCTGTGAATATTGGGAGGACTGGTTCTATGGTTCCGGATTTCTGGTAGTTTCATGTTTATTTGGATTTTTTGGTCAAAGGAAAATGGTTCGGTTTTGTTGGCGTCTGTGGGTGGAAAGGGCTAGAATGGGTAGGGTCTAGGAATTATGGATGGAAAGGGTTTGGAATGGGCAGGGTGTTGGTTGGCTCGGATGATAGATTTCCCATCTGTTTCACTTAGCTCGCTGGTTTTGTGGGTATATCATTGCTCCAGAAATCGTAATGATTCCATGGTATGGGCAATATTCAGGTATGGTTATCGACTACCACTTTTATCATGCATAATGTAACAATTTCTATGCGACACTTACTGGCAATTATGGGTTTGATGTAAA
Organism: Litsea cubeba; assembly: GCA_012931725.1. NCBI lineage: Eukaryota > Viridiplantae > Streptophyta > Magnoliopsida > Laurales > Lauraceae > Litsea > Litsea cubeba. Next base: position 23,373,863 of record CM022947.1, on the reverse strand, counting down.
TGTACAAACAACTATAAAAGCAGCCAAATCATGTTTATATAGAAAACTTGTTGATGATTTTGTTGCATCACTACCTGAGTTGCAATGATTAATGTCAATATGATCAATTCTTCACTGATTCTATAATAAAAAACATTGTAATCATGCAACTCTATATAGATGGTGCCTACAGCCCTATGAATGCCCACAAGTCTACAGGTGGATCAGACCCAAATAAGATAAAGAAGATGTTGTTGGTGGGGTTGATGGCTCTGTTGGTGATGGGTGTTCAAGCCATTGATGGCTCTGTGGCTTGATAGGTTGTGAAGTTGGGTTTGCATGTTAGGCTATATGTTTTAAAGGGTGGATTGGGTTGGATTTGCTTGCTAGATTTTAAAAGATGGATTGGATCCTCATCTTAGGTAGATCCACTTGTCTTTGGCTATTTTAGCTTTGACATTATCTATTGTGTCAGAGCTTTCCACCTCAAGAGTAATGGTCTTGCCAGTGAGTGTCTTCACAAATATCTGCATCTGTAATCAACATAGGAGAAAATAATTAGCTTAATTGCTTCGGAACATTAAGATATGTATGGAGAATAGAACAAAGAAAATAGAGATGCAATCCCCATAAAAAAGATTTGACAACATATATAAGGAATTCTAGGAAAGAGAAAACATAAAATAAAAAAAAGGGTTTGGTTATGAAACAGAGTACATGAAGGCCAACAAGCCAACAATCAGGTTGCTTCAAGACAAAAAGAAAGAACCAGAGTTTACATGAAGTGTTCTTGAACAGAAAATGCTAATGTAAAATCTCATGCATAGTCTTCACCAAATGAAGACAATCCCTCATAAAAAGTAATTTGACAACATATATGAGGGTTTCTAGTAAAAGAAAAGCATAGCACAGAAATTGCCAATATTTAGGGTTCAGTTGAAATTTATTATGTAAAAAAAAGCTATAAAATGCAATACTAGCCATTGTGAACTGTATAGATTGAGAATATAACATTCTCATAACAATAGCACATATTTGAAAACCCTTATAAATAAATACATGCCGAGAAGGTGAGAGGGCTAAAAGGATTGGGAAGACAATAAAGTGAGACGGGAGAGAGAAGAGAGACACGAGAGAGCAAAGGGAGACATTGCACGGGGGAGAGAGATTGTGTGTGGTGGGGATAGGGCTTACCGATTGAAAGATATCTTCTTGAGTTTTTGATATTTCCAGTACACTACTTTTGTGTGGAACTAACTTGTTGTCCTCTGTCTTGCTCTTTATACTATTGTTGATGCATGTGATTTCTTCTACTATGAATCATCCTCATCACTGATTCACACCAAGATTCTTGTTACACATGTTTGAAATAATTGAAAGTTGATTTTACCAAATTGAATGTGGATTTGGTGCTCTATTCTTTTGCTTTGATTCTTTCTCTCCTTATGAGTCCATGGATGACAGAATAACTATATTATCAATGGATTAATAGAACAGGAAGATTGGCATAGCGTTGTTGGCTTACACTAATAATTCTAGGGCCTATGTTCCAGCAATATAACCATTTTTGAGGTGACCCATCATGAAAAGACTTGCATTAAAATTTAGGATTAAGGGTTGCAAATGGGACTGACTGAAGCTTGTGCGTGAAGAGGAGACGATGACATAATCATAACCAAATGGGATTGATTTGATCATAAAGTGTCTGCCATAATCAATCCCTTGCTTGAAATTATCTTATTCTTTTTATTTCTCATTTTTTTTATTAAACCTTAATTTTGATAATCTATTCAGCTGTATCTTGATTTGGGATTGCTCTGTCTCAGCTTATTGAATGCGTGGGACGTCCACCTACAAATATAGTTTCAGCTTCATTTAAGGTGGTGGCAATCAATTTGACACTCCAGTAAGTGGACAAGTCTTGATTTGGGATTGCTTGTCTCTAGCATTTTATTGGGCTATACAGAAATGGACAAGTCTTGGATGTCATTGAATCGGTTTTCTATTGCATACGGGGAAGGGGTTGAAAGTTTTTTGATGTTTGCCAAAAAGAAGTTTGGTGAACTTAATCCCATGCCATGTCCATGCAAAACATGTGGGAATCTCAATAAATTTGTAGCTAAGGATGTTGAGTACCATCTGTTTTTCCATGGTATCGATCGAAGTTATACTAGGTGGATATGGCATGGAGAAGCATCTCCTGTTGAAGCTCCCTCAAGTGTGCCTTTAAATAGGTCCACCCAACACCATTTTGAGAGTGATGTCCCAGATGATACTACACCCCCAGATGATGCTGCAAGCTCATTAAAATTGGCTTAGACCGCTTGTGACCAGTATTCATCTAATCCTGAAAAGTTTCAAAAAATTCTTGCTGAGGCTGAGGAACCTTTATACAAAGGTTGTCTAAAGTTTACCAAATTATCTGCAGTAGTTACATTGTTTAATGAGAAAGCGAGGAGTGGGTGGTCTGACATAAGCTTTTCACGGTTGTTGAAAATCATTGGGGACATGCTACCCGACGATAATAATTTACTGCCCCGAAGTATGAGAGAGGTTAAAAAGACATTGTCTATGTATGGGTTGAGCTATGTGAAGATAGATGCATGTCCGAATGATTGCGTGCTTTATAGAAAGGGATCTGATAATGAGAATAAAACTAGTTGCCCTACTTGTGGTGAGTCAAGATACAAAGTGAATAAGGACATGACTGAGCAACGTAAGGGGGTGCCGGCAAAAGTTCTATGGTATTTTCCACCTATCCCTAGGTTTAAGAAATTATTTCAGTCAGTACAGACATCAAAACAGATGACTTGGCACGCTGATGAGAGAATGGTTGACGATAAGTTACGTCACCCAGCTGACTCCCCCGCATGGAAGTTGGTAGATGATAAATGGCCAAAGTTTGCATAAGAGCCAAGAACTTTGCACTTAGCACTTTCAGCAGATGGGGTCAATCGGTTCGATGAGCAGCAAGTATAGTTGTTGGCCAGTAATGTTAGTCACTTACAGTCTCCTGCCTTGGTTATACATGAAAAGAAAATTTGTGATGTTAACGATGTTGATATCGGGTCCACGACAACCTGGAAACGACATCAATGTTTACCTAGAACCATTAATCGATGACTTGAAAACACTATGGGATACAGGGGTTAAAGCTCATGATGCTTACCGGCAAGAGGTTTTCACATTGAAAGTAGTGTTGCTGTGGACCATTAATGATTTCCCTGCATATGGTAATTTTGTCTGGTTGTGTTGTAAAAGGCTATCATGGTTGCCCCATATGTGGCGAAGAGACACAATCATGCAGATTAAAACATTCGAGGAAGAATGTATACATGGCCCATCGAACGTTCCTTCCAGAAGATCATCTCTTTCGGAAACAAAAAAAAGCATTTAATGGTGAGCAAGAGTTTCAATCAGCACCAATTCCTTTGATTGGTGAAGAAGTGGCAGAAAAGGTTAATGGAATCAAAACCTTATGGGGGAAACCAGTACCAAAAGAGAAACCCAAGAAAAAGAATAAAAAATCAAAAAAATTGACTTCATTAAAGAGGAAGCGAGTGGAAGATGTTAGTGATGATGGTGCTAGAATTTGTTGGAAGAAGAAGTCAATTTTCTTTAACCTCGACTACTGGGAACACTTGCTTCTACGACACAACTTGGATGTGATGCACATAGAGAAAAATGTTTGTGAGAGTCTTATTGGAACCTTGCTGAATATTCCAGGTAAAACAAAGGATGGACTGAATAGTCGCCTTGATTTGCAGGATATGGGTTTAAGGGATGAACTGGCACCTGATGTAAGTCAAAATAGAGCGTACTTACCACCAGCTTGTTTCTCATTATCCAAAGAAGAGAAATTCAGTGTGTGTGAAACATTGCATAAGTTAAAAGTTCCAGATGGATACTCATCAAATTTCAGAGCATTGGTTTCTATGCAAGACTTAAAGTTGGGGGCTATGAAATATCATGATTGCTATGTGTTGATGCAGCAATTACTTCCTGTTGCTATACGATCCGTGCTACCAAAACATGTGAGAGTTGTACTTATCAGATTTTGCTCATTTTTTAATGAATTATGTGCGAAGGTAGTAGATGTACCTCGATTGCTTGAAGTTCAGAAGAATCTGGTGGTCACCTTGTGTTTGCTAGAAAAATATTTTCCACCATCATTCTTTGATATTATGGTTCATTTAACCGTCCATCTCGTTCGAGAAGTCCAGATTGGGGGCCCTGTTTGTTTGCGATGGATGTATGGATTTGAGAGGTATTAATAACTTTAAATATTCTTCAAGTACAATTTACTAATTCAAATTATTTAAAGTAATCAATGGTTTACTATGTTTTAGGTATATGTCAGTTTTAAAAGGTCAAGTAAGAAATCGTTACCCTCCAGAAGGTTGCATGGCAGAGTGTTATATTGCGGAGGAAGCGGTTGAATTTTGTAGTGAGCACTTCTCTGGATTGGATGCAGTTGGAACTCCACCATCTGAAGATAAAACTTACCCTGAAATTGTGACTAAAAAGAATCCTCCAGGAGGTGATTTCGTTGAAGTTGATGCTAAGTCCTTAGAGCAAGCACATTGCTATGTATTGCACAACACAAGTGTTGTTCAACCCTATATTGAGTAATTATATTTTAACTTCTTGACTTACAAATTAAAGCGTTACACTAGTTTTAGAGCTAACATGTGGTTCATATGGAAAACTATGCAGGAGACACATGAACCACCTAAAGAAAACATTTCCTCGGTAGTCCAAAGTTCAGAAATGGTTACAAGATGAACACAACCATTCTTTTAGTTCCTGGCTAAAAAATGAGGTAACAATTGTCAACCGTAAGACTTGTGTTGTGTCTATTTACTAAATGCGACTAATTTTCTTAGGAACACAGGTTTTTGAAGATCGGCGTGTCACCAGTAACAACATCTCAGAAATCTTGAGATGGATATCACAAGGTCCTCGTATACATGTTATAAAATATCATAGTTATACCATTAATGGTTGTCATTTTACCACAAAGGATCGTGATGCTTCACATGTCACTCAGAATGGTGGTGTAAGTCTAGTGGCCATGGCGATGAACGTGTCTAGTGCAAAGGATAATAATCCTGTTTTCTGCGAATCAAGGTACTATGGTGTTATTGTGGAAATATGGTTGATTGATTATAGTCATTTCAAAATCCCATTGTTCAAGTGTGATTGGGTTGACAACAAGAATGGATTTAAGGTAGATGAGCTGGGATTCACCATAGTTGATCTTGCTAGAATTGGTTATAAATCTGATTCTTTCATTTTAGCCTCTCAAGCAAAGAAAGTCTTCTATGTACCTGATCCAGTCAATCATAAATGGTCCATTGCTCTAGCAACTCCTGAAAGAACCTATAATGTTGATGACAATGAAGAAGTCCTCTTTGATGTTGGCATTGAAGATCAAACTCGTCCTGAAGTAATGCAATATGATGAACCATTGGATGCTATAAATGAATATGAGGCAATGTACATGCGTGAAGATGCTGAGGGGACTTGGACCGACATTGATATTTGAAAACGTAGTATAATTGTTTTTTTTTTGTGTAAGTGTTTCTTATTGCTAAATATTCCTTTATGTACTGGTTTGACAGAAGCATATATAGTCTAACTGAACTGATGTCACACTTAGTGATAGTGTTAGTATGCTATGCATTGCACCGTTGTATGTATTACCTATTCCATGACATACACAATATATTTATTGATTTGTATGTTTTTTTTTTCACAGCTAGTAATGGATCCATAAAGGAATGGTGAATCACAGGACAACATAAGTAATGTTGGTCAACCCCGCATTAAAAAAAAAAGGAAAGATAGGGGGACAACTTTAATGCTTGAGTTGACCAAGAATTGGGATGGAAATGTAATTACTGTTGAGTATGATCAAAAGGGTAGGCCTACACCAAAAGAAGTACACAGGAAATTAGCTGGTTACGAAGGGGCTTTGGCAAGAGTGATGGTTCCACTTAATGCATTTAGTGATTGGCGTAAATTGAAAGATCTTAGGGAAGGGCAGCTGGAAAGAGATTTATGGGCTACAATGAAGGTAAATAAATATGTGCTTTCCTATTATTTGTCATTTTTCCTATTACTAAGCTATCAGTATACTAAGCTATTTGTATTAATTGGCATGAAAATATTACGGGAAATCGCTAACCATTTAATTCATTTGGTATAGACGAGATTTGTGTTGGATGAAAGTACGAGAGCTCAAGTTATATCTGATATTGGCCTCAAGTGGAGGACGTTCAAGACAACTCTGACTACTAAGTATATACTTCCATTAAAAGATAATCCCGAACTACTTGTGGAGCCACCTACAAAGTATAAGTTTATCGACAAATTAGTTTGGACTGAATTTGTGCAATCAAGGTTGACCCCAGAGTTTCAGGTATATATCTACTTCTATAGATTACTTTTATTTTTTTGAACATTTTGTTTTTGGTTCATCAACTTCAGCACACTTAAAGTCCACTCAGCACACCATTGCACTCACTCACAGAGCACTGAGCACACCGCTGCACCCATGACACTCACTGTCTTATATGTTGATGTATGTTTGTTAATGTCTTTTCTTCTTTGTAATTTTAAGGAGTTAAACATTTTACAATCTAAAAGGCAGTCCAATAATGTGTATACACACCGACTAAGCAGATCAGGCTATGCAGGTCTTGAAGAAGATATTGTAAGTACAATTAGTATAGAACTATTTTAAATAGTTTCTTATGGTTGAACTAAACTAACTTAGATGTTTAATTGTGTTTTCATATTTCATGTATAGAAAAAAAAATCCATAGAGACAGGCATTTTCGTTGATCATGAAGATAGGAGTGTCAAATGGAAATTGGCTCGTCAAAACAAAAACGGGGAATATTCAAATGATTCCACAAGGGAAGTAGTAGGAAAAATTGTAAGTTTCCATTTTTAGAAAAATTGTAAGTTGTTTTAGACTTTTTGTAATAGTGCCCAAGTTAGATGCGAGGCATCATACATCTTCACTATAACTTGTAGGTCTAGTATACTCCCTAAGTGCCTTGCATGACCATGCATCAAGGTATTTGAATATTAGCTGTATACATATGGCTCGGATTCATTGGTGTCATGGTTATTGTAGGATGATTTGAAAAAGAAAGTAAATGAGGGGGCTGTAATGACTAAGGGGAGCAATGATATTCTTACTATGGCTTTGGGTACCCCGGAGCATTGTGGACAAGTTAGAGGGGAAGGGAAGCATGTCACTCCAATGGCCTATTTCAAAATACCAAAACGTAGAATAAAGAAGTATAATGAGGAGTTGTTGGCCCAGTTACATGAATCTCAGGAAAGGGTGAAAATTTTAGAACAAATTGTGAAGGATAAAGAGACATATCAGAACTCTCTCCATTCAGAAAATATTGCATCCAATAGTAGCGGTGTTTTAAGAGGTCAACAGGTAGTTTACCAAACCACAGTTTTTTGTTGTTTTGGTGGATTATGTTGAATACATGATTTCTTAACTAAGGGACCTAACTATATGCATTGCTTAATAACCATATGAATTCGTATTTAACTCTTATAACATGCAGCTTGAAGATGGTGGTCCTTCAAAAGTGAACAAGACATCATCAAATATTCTTAGTTCCCCTCAAAATTGTAGATTGGCTTTGGGATCAAAGGACAAGATTGTTGCGAAAGGAAAGGTTTATGGGAAGACTGGACCATTGGAAAAAATTCACAATATTTCTTTAGGGGAGCACAATGTACGAGTGTCGATTGATTGTGTATTGTGTCCTGATTCCCCTCTTCCTATACCTGTACGTGGTATTTTGACCACTATTTTAGATGCACACAACTCATTTGTGGCTTGGCCTGAAAAATGGGTGCTATTAGGTGATAAGTTAAAGTGTATTTTCCAACTCTTATTAGTTATGCTTAAGTTAAACTACCGTAATTAACTTTTTCATTTTAATTTGGATTCTGATGTAGAGTGTGGTTGATGACTCTTCTGTAGCTAATGGTGATGCAACTAATGGTGAAGGGGCAAGTCAACTCCAAAAGTTTGGCAAGATTATAGAAAAGATGATGAAATCAAGTCAGATAAGTATTCCACTTGAGAAGGGGGTATTTGAAGAAGATATATAATTCAATTATTTCTTAAAATTTGATTTGTTAGATCTTTGTAACATGAAGAAGCTAGAGGTTAACTCTAGGACTGCATACTGTTGGAATTTGAGATGCATTGAGTTGAATCTTGAAGCATTGGTGTGTTTGGTGTCTCAAGCATCAAATTGTATTGGAATTATTGTCAACACTATGTCTCAATCATGTGTTGAAAGAGTGGAAGTGATAGAGCTCAAGAAGAATGAAAAAGGAAAACAGTGAAGAAAATCAGTTTTTCCTGGTGCAGTGTACCCGGTCGACCGAGCTCCCTGGCCGGTCGACCGAGCATGAAGAAAGTGCAAAATCAGAGCTTACAGTTATTTTTTGACACAGAGGTCATCCGGTCGACCCAGCTCCTGGTGCGGTCGACCGAGCATGCACGAGGTCGACCGAGGCTTCCAGGATGTCGACCGAGCTCGGTTCCAGAATTTGACAACTTACAACTTTTTAAAGTTCGTCAGGCGCCCAGTTCACCCGGTCGACCGAGGTCCCCAGCCGGTCGACCGAGCACACACAGACAGCAAGTATTGCAGAATTAGAAGTCTTTTGCTAAAAGTTAGGAATTTTTGGTAATTCGTTTGGGACTCTTTCTAAACGAATTGTAGCCTATTTTGGACACTCTTTGGGGTTGCTAAAACCTATATAAACACTCCTAATCTCGTTTTCAATAACAAGCATCAAAGAAAGAAGAGTTTGAGAGAGTTTTGGAGAGAAGAGTGCTTGGAGAAGAAGGTGCTTGTGTCTTGCTGTTGTGGAGCAACTTTCTACAGCAAGTGTGGACGAATTTGAAGCCTCATGAAGATGGTATTTTCGTTCATAAGATAAGTCTCTCTTTTATGCTTTAGATTTCTATTTGTAAGGGATTGAGAGAGAGAGAATTGTAGAGGGGAAAGGGCTGTAGATCAGTTTATCTTCTTTGCTGTAATCATCAAGTTGGTGCTTGGTGTTTTGGGGTTTGGTGATCCTGTCTGTGGGTGCAGACAAATTGTAAAGGGAGTTGTAGCTTCCTAGATAGTTGGTGCTATCTGAAACCTAAGGGAGTCGGTGCTTCCTAGATAGTTGGTGCTATCTGAAACCTAAGGGAGTCGGTGCTTCCTAGATAGTTGGTGCTATCTGAATTTAAGGGTTGGTGCTCTTTGTCGTCGGTGCGACTAAATAAGATTCAGACCTGTACCGGATTGTTGTTCGGACGGGATTGAACCGTGGACGTAGCCTTTTGGTGAACCACGTAAAATCTGGTGTCAATTGTGTGGTTTGATTTGAATTGTTGTTAGCAAGGACCTGTTTAAAAGAGATCACTGATTCACCCCCCCCTCTCAGTGATCACGAGATCTAACAATTGGTATCAGAGCGTAAGGTTTCCCTTGATAAGCTTAACACGCTAAGGGTGATCTTTGTCAAATCACATGGCAACCAGCACAGCGAATATGAAAGCACCGTTGTTTGATGGTTCTAATTACACCTTTTGGAAGATTAGAATGCAGGCCTTCATCAAATCTCTTGGCTATGACGTCTGGGAGACTGTCAGAGTCGGTTACAATTCTGCCATTGTACCCACTGATGCTGCAACGAAGAAGTTAGCAGACAACGACTCTAAGGCGCAGAATGCACTCTTTAGCGGCCTTGTTGACAGCGAGCTGATCAAAGTTATAGCATGCAAGACAGCCAAGGAAATCTGGGATAAGCTGAAAAGCATCCATGAAGGAGATGAGAAGATCAAAGAAGCGAAATTGCAAACTCATCGCTCCCAATTTGAGTCTCTTCGCATGGAGGATAGCGAGAATGTTGATTCTTACATGCAACGGGTGAATGAAGTCACGAATGACATTCGTGGACTAGGAGAGGAGATTAAAGAACCAGTCATCGTCAAAAAGGTTCTAAGATCTCTCCTTCCCCGGTTTGATTCTAAAGTCTCAGCCATAGAAGAAGCCAAAGATCTGAACGAGTTTTCAATGGATGAGCTGCATGGTTCTCTCACTGCCTATGAGATGCGCATAGGTAAGACGTCTTCATCGGATAGAGAAGCGGCCTTCAAAGTTCAGAAAAAGGCAAAAGAGATTGCTGGTCATGATTCTGATGATGATGAGCTTGAGGCTCAATTTATTAGAAGGCTGAAGAAAGGAAGCAATGGCAAGTATAAAGGGAAGCTACCCTTTAAATGCTTCAATTGTGGCGGTGTTGGCCACTTTGCTGCGAAGTGCCCGCTGAAAGAAGACAACGATAATGACTCTTATGTTGATAAGAGTAAATGGAAGAAGAATTTCAGAAAGAAGGGCAAAGCAAAGAGCTTCATCAGTCAGCATAATGACAGCACGTCTGAATCTTCGGACGATGATGAATCAGTCGAGGCGACTGAAGCACTCTTCATGGTTACTATTGAAGAAGACGATGAGCAAGAGATGGAAAACGAAGAGGAGGCTGAAGTGAATCTTGAAGAAGAGCTCATTGCTGCACTTGAGGAGCTTAGCAAGGAGCGAAGATCAAGTAAGAAAAATCTGAAACTTCTTCATGAATCTGAAATTTCAGTTATTGCTTTGAAAACTGAATTAGAAGAGTATAAAAGAATGGTAGATGTCCTAGAAATACAAATCTGTACCAAAACTGAGGAAGTGATGAAACTTGAGAATGAAATCCTTGGAGCAAGGACTGAAAATATGCAAATGAAACAAAAGCTCAAGGAGTTTCAAGCTATCAATGGTACATTGAAGCTGAATGAAATTTTGAAGTTCAAAGACCCCCTCACTTCAGATTTGGAATAGGATTTGAGAATGGAGAATCTTCTAAGGTTACACCTTCTGTAGAGACGGTGTTTGTAAAGCAAGTTACTACACCTTCCAATTCTGTGAAGCCCACACTGCCTAGAAAAGAGCCCATTCAAGTGAGAAAGGACATGAAGCCTAACCAGCCATATAAAAGATACAAATTTTATGGCTATTGTTATCATTGCAATAGGTATGGACATAGAAGGGCAGATTGTAAATTCTATGTGAGAAACAGCCCAGTTGTGAGAAGGAAGCCTTTCTCAATCCTAAATAGCCACAAAATTGAGTGCTATATGTGTCATAATTATGGACACTTGGCTAGGGATTGTAGGTTGCATATTGCCAACAAGTTTCAGGTTGAAAAGAACCCAAGTTAGTCAAGGCTTGGAGAGCAAAGCAAAGTGCAGAAAGTCCCAAAGAATCTCTCATTGTGCAAACCGCTTTCAATGCACAAAAGAAGACAGCACCATGGGTCCTTGATAGTGGCTGTTCGAGTCATATGACTGGTGATAAAGAAAAATTCATCAAGTTACAGCACTATGAAGGTGGTTCGGTAAAGTTTGGTAACAATGATGGTGCCAAAATTGTTGGAAAAGGTGTTGTTCAGCTAATGGCAAACAAGATCAGATCTGAAGAGGTCTTATATGTGTCTGGATTGAGACACAATCTGTTGAGTGTGAGCCAGATCTGTGATAAGGGCCACGAAATTGTTTTTACAAAGAATGGGTTTGCTATCAAGAAGAGTAGCAACGGCAAAACAGTGGCTACTGGGTCAAGGACAGCTGGAAATCTTTACACCTTGTCAGATGGAGCTGAAAAGACATGCTTATTGAGTCGGTCAGAAGAGAGTTGGTTGTGGCACAAACGCCTTGGGCATCTAAACTTTGGCAACATGTCAAAGATTTGCAATTCAAAGGCTGTTAGAGGTATGGCTACAGTTGAAAAGCCTTCAAACCCCATTTGTGACTCTTGTCAAAAGGGAAAGCAAACGAGGGTAATGTTCAAGACGAAGGAGCATCATACGAAGAAACCTCTTGAGCTGGTACACACTGATCTCTGTGGACCGATGCGGACTCAAAGCACCAATGGAGATAAGTATTTTATGCTTTGCATTGATGATTTTACTCGCATGACATGGGTATTATTTCTTAAGCATAAACATCAAGCACTTGATCGGTTCAAAGTGTTTAAAGCACAGGTTGAAAACATGCTAGGGAAGCAGATCAAGACGCTAAGGTCTGATCGTGGAGGCGAATTCACATCTGATGAATTCACTAAGTATTGTGAACATCATGGCATCCAAAGACAATACTCAGCCCCTAGAACTCCACAGCAGAATGGAGTTGTTGAGCGCAAGAACCGCACTGTGCAAGAAATGGCACGCACCATGCTGGTTGAAAGTAAGATGGCTGATAAGTATTGGAAAGAGGTGATTCATACGGCTGTTTATATTCAGAATCGTTGCTTGATCAGGCCACATGAAGATAAAACACCTTATGAGCTATGGTTTGGAAGAAAAGCTACAGTCAAGCACTTCAGAGTCTTCGGTAGCAAGTGTTACATCAAGCGGCTCGAACAAAATCCGGGCAAATTTGCAGAAAGAGCCGATGAAGGTATTTTTCTGGGTTACTCATCCTCTAGTAAAGCTTACAGATGCCTTAACAAAAGGACCAGAAAAATTATTGAAAGTGCTGATGTTAGAATTGATGAAAACCATGAGTCAAAGAAGGTAACTCATAATGACAGTCCAGTGTATGAGGACTCGAGTGAGATTGATGATGAAGTGGCTGAACCTGATTCTGAAAAGGCAAAAGATGATTCAGAGGATACTTCTCCTAGAAAGAAAAGTACTTGGGTAGAGCAACACCCTAAGGATCAAATCATTGGAGATCCTGAGGCCGGTGTAAAAACTAGACAAAGTGTAGTTAGCAATTACTCACTTGTGTCCACCATTGAGCCCAAGACAGTAGCTGAAGCTAGTCTAGATGAAAGCTGGTTAAAAGCTATGCATGAGGAGTTGGAGCAGATTGAGAAAAACTCCACATGGGAACTAGTCCCTAGACCTACTGATAAGAATGTGATTGGTACAAAATGGGTCTTTCGGAACAAGCTGAATGAAGATGGTCAGGTCATACGAAACAAGGCAAGGTTGGTTTGTAAAGGCTATGCACAAGTTGAAGGCATAGATTTTGAAGAGACCTTTGCACCGGTGGCTCGTCTGGAAGCCATTCGTATGTTTCTTGCATTGGCTGCCTATAAAACCTTCAAGGTATTTCAGATGGATGTTAAGTCAGCTTTCTTGAATGGTTTACTTGAAGAAGAGGTCTACATTGAGCAACCTGATGGCTTTCTAATTAGCAAAAATTCAGACTTAGTTTGCAAGCTGAAGAAGGCTCTATATGGACTGAAACAGGCGCCAAGGGCATGGTATGCAAGGCTGGATCTTTATCTTCGCAAGATTGGTTTTGGAAAAGGACTAGTTGATAGCAATCTGTATGTCAAATCTGATTCAAGCAAACAGCTGGTGGTTATTGTTTATGTTGATGACATAATATTTGGAGGCAATGATGAGAATATGTGCAGGATTTTTGCTGAAGATATGACGAAAGAATTTGAGATGTCTATGCTTGGAGAGCTAAAGTTCTTCCTAGGATTACAAGTTCAGCAGCTGAAAAATGGTATTTTTATATCTCAGATGAAATATATAAAGGAAATGCTGAAGCGTTTTAACATGGAAGACAGCAAGCCCGTGAGCACGCCAATGACAACGAACACGAAACTTAGCAAAGATGATAAGGCTTCGTCCGTTGATCACACCACCTATCGTTCTATGATAGGAAGCTTGCTTTACTTGACTGCTACAAGACCAGATCTTCTACAAGCAGTATGTATGGTGGCTCGATTTCAAGCATCACCAACTGAGACGCACCTTACAGCAGTGAAAAGGATATTTCGATATCTAAAAGGTACTATGGAGCTTGGAATATGGTATCCTAAAGGTAAATCCTTTACTCTTGTCGCATACTCAGACGCCGATTGGGCTGGTTGCGTAGATGATCGCAAGAGTACAAGTGGTGGTGCATTCTATCTTGGTGATAGATTGGTAGCTTGGCACAGCAAGAAGCAAGACTCCGTCTCACTTTCGACAGCGGAAGCAGAATATATTGCAGCGGCAACTTGTTGTACGCAAGTGTTATGGATGCGGCAAATGCTCTCTGATTTAGGAGTTCCAACAACAGATCCTACGCCGATCCTCTGTGATAACACTAGTGCAATTCATATCTCCAAGAATCCAGTTCAGCATTCAAGGACTAAGCATGTTGCAATCCGCTATCACTTTCTCAAGGATAAAGTTGCAGATGGTGAGGTAAAGTTGGAATACGTTCCTACTACTGAGCAAGTGGCTGATATCTTCACAAAACCTTTGCCAAAGGAAGTCTTCGAGTATCTCCGAAAGAAATTAGGAGTTACTCATTCTCCTACACCTTAGGAGATGTGCCAGAAAGGGGGAGCAATGAATTCGTTGAATATCTTATTTGCTCCTAGATTGGTCCCTTTGGAATTATTGTCAAAGGGGGAGAAGATTATGCATGGAAAGGTTGATATGCATGTCATCTTGAGAAGGTTATCTGGAGATTGGTATCAAGTTATGCTGAGAAGATTATGCAAGGAAAGACTATATGCATGATCTTGAGAAGGTTATCTGGAGATTGGTATCAAGTTATGCTGAGAAGATTATGCAAGGAAAGACTATATGCATGTTGAAGTTAGTCTTATGCTAAGAAGATGGAAATATGATAGCATGAGGAAGATGGAAGATTGGAATGAAAATTGGTATCAAGATAGTGAATGAGAAGATCATGTTCCAAGGGGAGTTTATTGTTCTAAAAAGGCTCTATGATGTCAACATGTTCCAAGTGTCTGTGTTGAAGTTCCAAGTGTTGCCAACAATTCCAAAGGGGGAGATTGTTGGAATTTGAGATGCATTGAGTTGAATCTTGAAGCATTGGTGTGTTTGGTGTCTCAAGCATCAAATTGTATTGGAATTATTGTCAACACTATGTCTCAATCATGTGTTGAAAGAGTGGAAGTGATAGAGCTCAAGAAGAATGAAAAAGGAAAACAGTGAAGAAAATCAGTTTTTCCTGGTGCAGTGTACCCGGTCGACCGAGCTCCCTGGCCGGTCGACCGAGCATGAAGAAAGTGCAAAATCAGAGCTTACAGTTATTTTTTGACACAGAGGTCATCCGGTCGACCCAGCTCCTGGTGCGGTCGACCGAGCATGCACGAGGTCGACCGAGGCTTCCAGGATGTCGACCGAGCTCGGTTCCAGAATTTGACAACTTACAACTTTTTAAAGTTCGTCAGGCGCCCAGTTCACCCGGTCGACCGAGGTCCCCAGCCGGTCGACCGAGCACACACAGACAGCAAGTATTGCAGAATTAGAAGTCTTTTGCTAAAAGTTAGGAATTTTTGGTAATTCGTTTGGGACTCTTTCTAAACGAATTGTAGCCTATTTTGGACACTCTTTGGGGTTGCTAAAACCTATATAAACACTCCTAATCTCGTTTTCAATAACAAGCTTTAAAGAAAGAAGAGTTTGAGAGAGTTTTGGAGAGAAGAGTGCTTGGAGAAGAAGGTGCTTGTGTCTTGCTGTTGTGGAGCAACTTTCTACAGCAAGTGTGGACGAATTTGAAGCCTCATGAAGATGGTATTTTCGTTCATAAGATAAGTCTCTCTTTTATGCTTTAGATTTCTATTTGTAAGGGATTGAGAGAGAGAGAATTGTAGAGGGGAAAGGGCTGTAGATCAGTTTATCTTCTTTGCTGTAATCATCAAGTTGGTGCTTGGTGTTTTGGGGTTTGGTGATCCTGTCTGTGGGTGCAGACAAATTGTAAAGGGAGTTGTAGCTTCCTAGATAGTTGGTGCTATCTGAAACCTAAGGGAGTCGGTGCTTCCTAGATAGTTGGTGCTATCTGAAACCTAAGGGAGTCGGTGCTTCCTAGATAGTTGGTGCTATCTGAATTTAAGGGTTGGTGCTCTTTGTCGTCGGTGCGACTAAATAAGATTCAGACCTGTACCGGATTGTTGTTCGGACGGGATTGAACCGTGGATGTAGCCTTTTGGTGAACCACGTAAAATCTGGTGTCAATTGTGTGGTTTGATTTGAATTGTTGTTAGCAAGGACCTGTTTAAAAGAGATCACTGATTCACCCCCCCCCCCCTCTCAGTGATCACGAGATCTAACACATACCAAAGGTAAACTATTTGTCTTTTCCTAAGAACTATGAGTCTTTAATATATTTGATGTTAATGACCATTTTATTTACCTTATTTCTTTAGGTTTCTCTACGATCGATTTGAAAATTCTCGAGCAAGATATGGATTTTCCCATCCTGCACATTTCAATGATTTTGGAGACAAAGAAGAGATGAAACGCAACATGATAAAGAGAATGAAAATTGTAAAAAATTACCAACTGATTTTTGTTCCAAACTCCACCATGTAAGGGTGTAGTATATTTTCACTTGTCTTCAATTTATCTTAGTAGTCATTTTATATCCACTTGTGTCATTTAATCTGTCCGCTTTTATGGATTTAGGGGTCATTGGCTTCAATTAGTCATTGATATGACATCAATGGAAGTGTTCTGGTTGGACTCCTTGGTACGAAAGGTTGTTGACTTGAATGTAAAGTTCATAGTGAATGAGTGATTAGTTCATTAATTCTTCTTGTTCATCTGTTTTCAAGGCTTCTCTTTTAAAATACAAGTCTTAATGGATATCATTGCGTGAAGTGAGATGAAAGTTGCAGCTATGGAAATGGGAAAAAGAGTTAAAGGAAATCCGACTTGGGAATTGGTGAAGGTGAGCAATGAATAATTTTGTTTATGAGATCACACATGCTTCCAAATCCTTTTGTATGTTTTTATGGTCTCTATGTAGTGCCCTAAGAAAACCGGGAAAAAAGAAGGCGGGGTTTATGTAATGAAATTTATGAAGCACCTTATGGAAGATCCTCTCGTGTCGACAAAATCTAAGTCGAAAGAACTTGGGGAGGCAGCGACATATGGCGACGAGGAGCTTAATGATTTACGTTTGGAGTTAGTTGAATACATTTTAGATTTTATCAACAATGAGAAATAGGTACATTCTATGCTTTTGCCTTTATATTGTCATGAATGCATGTTGGTGTAGTAGCTTTTTAATTTATAAATAAACATAAAATGGGTAACCTGGCCCAAGCTGCCATATTTGGTGGGGATTGTTAAGAGGTTTTGATGGCATTGGGGTGTTTCAAGTTTTGGCTGCTCCTAGTGCTACCGTTAGTTCATTTTCAGTAGAAACAATATTTGTAGAATCCTTCTCTATAGGATCCTATCTATGGAATACTTCTTTTAAGCTATTTAAGTTCACACACACTTGTGAACCCACTGATGGCTTTGTTTTATGTTCCTTTTTTTTTCTTTTACTACAGAGGTGGGATGTTGGTGTGTGCCATTCTTTTACTACAGAGGTGGGATGTTGGTGTGTGCCAACACATGAAGAAACACTGTTCAAATGGCTGGAAATATCTTTTGTTTTGCAACATTGCATCTTTTTCATGTTTTGTAATCGACTAGACGTCGTTATGGATGCTTTAGGTGGTTTTAGATTTGTCCCAGGAAAGTCATTGTAGAATCAGTTTAAAAGTGAGATATGTGTAGCCTTCATTTATCCAATTGAATTGAGTATGTCTGAATCTTGATTTCCAGGTGGAAGATGTGGATGGCACAGCTGAGAATGTGAAGGAAAACCATTTAAGGGGATACTGAGGCTGAATTATTGGAAGTAGCAAGTGTTTGTCGTGTTAGGCTTTGCTATGGAAGATATAGGGCTGTTCAAACAAGGATGGAAATGGTTTCTATCTCAGAAGAATATATTTTTGGGCACACAAACTGCAGTTTGCTGTTTCAGGGATAAAATCACTTGTTTGGTTGATCACCATTGGCCTATGGTTTTTGCCGGGTGTGTGAAATTGTGGAAGTTTCTTTTGTTGTTGCTGTTACTGTGGAAGGACTGTTTTGTCAGGGGTTGTAGGTCCTTGATCTATCTGGGTCCTACAACATTGTTTGTTGTCATGTGGAGTTGCTTTCTTAGCTTGACATCAACAGCCTGCCTGGTTTATGTGCTTCTGCTACTTGTAAGTCCTTCTATACTGATTTCCTTTTGCATGCATTTAAAGTTTTCAAGTTTCTCCATTGCTTCTCTTGCTTTGACGTTGATATAGTGAAAAGTGCAAAATCTCAACACTAAATTCTATATTATAAAAGCCTGTTGTCTTGTCCTCCATATATTGTTCTTCCTTCCTTCTATAATTCACTTGTTTTTTTCAATTGATGAAAAATGATTAGATGCTATGCCACACCCTTTCAATTTGTGGGTTCCATTGTTCTTAAATGCAAATCACTCATTAATCCTACGGTCCTACCAACTATGAATTATCACTGCACCCACTATTCGATTCATCAAAGTGTAAACACAGCATTGGCTCCATTATGCCAGCCTACTCAATTGGAGTGGAATTTGTGCTGGTGATTTTTCACGGGGAATAGTGTTTATAAATGGTTTGGATCCAAGAATGATGGGCGAATGAAGCGGCAATATTGTTAAAGAAAATAGATGAAAGGTTGGTTGCTCATTAATAAAATTTACCATTCAATATTAAAAAAGGAAAATGGATGAATGGAGGAGGGGGAGGGATTAATAAAATTTACCGTTCATTTTTTTTCTTTTGCAAACTTTGTGCCGCATTACTGAGACTTCCTCTTGTACATACACTATTATTTTCATTGAAACAGTGCCAGATACAATCCAGAAAAAAAAAAAACTCTAGAGTGCTGTGTTATTTCCTTGTACAGAAACTCGTCTTGCTGTCAGATATAGTAGTGAAAGCAGATATAAAGGGTGTTGTACTCGTATTGCTTCTTTTGTGTGATTGTCATTTGGTATGTGAATCAGTAAGGTAGCCTCATTGTATGGGCCTATCGGGAAATATGATTCCTTGGACAAGGGTCGGTTGATAGATATAAGTAGTTTGAGTTTTGTATAGATATGGCTTGACATTCAGACAAAAGAAGTGCCTGTAAATGGTACAGTAGAAGTCCTGAACTCACACAATATTTGGCACTTATAACTTTTTTCTTTGAATTCTTATGAGAGTCTCTCTTCATTGGTATATTGTTATGTGCAGCTAATCAAATCATTTTGTTTCTTAAGAATGACTTGTGAAAATCATTTTTTTTTCAGTACACTTTCTATCATATATACATCCCTTTAAACATGTGATCTGATATTACATGTCCTAGTGATTCATTTCACTTCCAAGTGGGAGAACTTAAGCCCAAATTCTGCCTTGAAGTTGTCATTTTCTCCTCATGCTCCAAATTCTGCATGTATTTAAATTTAATGCCAGTATTCATTTATAGATGGTTGATTACAAGACACATAAAAAGAATTAGACTGAAAGGCAAAAGTACTTATGGTAAGTTGAACATTATTGAGATTGAGGATTTAATGATACACCATTATTGATTACAAGACTCATTACTGCTTTAGAATTATCTTTGTTTCTGAAAAAGGCCAGGACCAACTTCCCCTTTTATTGTTTTGTATCTTGTAATGAGAATGTTGTTTTGGAATAATCACATGGTGTTGGATATAGAAATGAATGAACATAAGTTTTTTTGGTGCATCTTTTTATGTGTGTTGGGGCATTGAAGTGCTATGGCTGGATGATGTATGAATGATGAAGTAGTGGTGAATGACTTTGTAGTGTGTTGGGGCATTGGGTTGTTTATATGAAGTGTTTTTTTATCATGTACAGGTACTAGCAGGTTGTAAAAAAAAAATTACATGTCACATGTACAAGGGAGACTATGCCGAAATTTCGATAGTTCTATGAACCACTTTATTTCGTTTAAGCTGTGTTTAATTGATTGCATATGGTGGCTATTTTTACCAGGAAATCTCATTTTACTATATAGTTCTTCATGCATGATCAGATAGGAAGCATATATATATATTAGCTAGGCTTCTCTTGCAAAGTATTGATTGATGAAGTGATTTATGCCTTGTAGGTCCATTTTTCATTGGAGAACTAATCGAGGAAGCAGCGGTACATGGAGGCATCATGTGCTACATAGTATATACATGTATACATACTTTTGGTTTTTTTGTTTATATATAGTTCAATTTTTTGTACATCCCATGGAAGACAATGCAGATACTATATATATACAATATTCCATAGAGATTTGTCTAGTCAAGCTTTATATTAATTATTAGTTCTATAGTTCTTTCTTGCTCATTTTTTTATAGGTAGAATCTGCAGAGTTTATACTATAGACAAAATTTGATAGTATTTACAAATAATTAGAATTTGGCGTGGTGATGTTATATATGCAAGTTTTGGTTTTCGATCAGAATATGTAAAATTATATATATCTTGGAAGGGTTGATATTGATTTTCAGGTTATGACAGGGTTTAGGTTTTTGAAATGTCGAAAATACAAAGGAGACTCTACCGAATTTTTATTTGATCTTGAGGCGTAGATTTAATTTATACTATACTTGCATGTGTATATATGTACATAGAAATTAATTTGTTTATATTTATACAAAGGTTTTTGTTGTTTAGATGTTAGTATTTTGAGGTATATTGCAGGTTTTTTGGTCGTGGTACAGCAGGTTCTTTTGATATTAAAAAAAAAAAATTGTGAAATGAAACCGATATAATAAACCATATGAAACCGATATAACAAACCAATTACATATTTTTTAGATCGGTTATTCTTAATCAATTATATCGGTTATTATGAAACCGATATAAAAAACCATATGAAACTGATATAACATATATTAATTATATCGGTTTGGCTATAGTTATATCGTTTGGCTATAAATTATATTGGTTCGATTATAAGTTATATCAGTTTGGCTATAAGTTATATCGGTTTTATAATAATTTATTATATAAATACATATGAATATTACATCGCTTTAGGCTTAACCGATATGAAATATTACACTTATTATATCGGTTACGTTATCTTTTATATCGGGGGCAGTTATATCGGTTTGAAGCTCACTCAAAAACCGATATTATAGGTCTTTTATATCGGTTTTTAGCCGATATAAAATGCCTTTTTTCTAGTAGTGTGATGATGGGATAGCGCGGCATCCGGCTGATTCCGTGGAGTGGAAAGAATTTGATATGAAATACCCAGAGTTTGCCCAAGAGACACGTAATGTGAGACTGGGATTAGCCACCGATGGATTCAATCCTTTCGGTAACATGAGCACCTCGTATAGCATGTGGCCTATCATACTTATGCCTTATAATTTGCCACCATGGATGTGCATGAAGGAGCCATTCTTGATGATGTCATTACTCATCCCAGGACCACACTCACCGGGAAACGATATCAATGTATATTTGAGGCCCTTGGTTGATGAGTTAAAGGAGTTGTGGGATCATGGTGTATCGACTTATGATGCCTCCACTAAGGAAATCTTTCAAATGCATGCGGCTGTGATGTGGACGATAAATGACTTTCCTGCATATGGTAACTTGTCTGGGTGGAGCACAAAGGGTTATAACGCTTGCCCCTCGTGTAACGACAGCTCGTTAGGGGTGAAGTTGAAGGATAAGATTGGTTACATTGGCCATCGAAAATGCTTGGAACTAAACCACCAATGGCGTAGAAGCAAGGCCTTCAACGGTCAGCCTGAGCGTGAAAAGAATTCTTTGGATCTACCGAGGCAGAAGGTACTGGACCAGCTCGAAGAGATAGTGCCGGTCAAGTTTGGCAAGAATAACAAAAGACCGCGTGACTATGGAGAACTGAATTGGACAAAGAAAAGCATCCTATTTGAATGGCCTTATTGGAAGTGCAAAAGACTTCGACACAACCTTGATCCTATGCACATTGAGAAGAACGTATGTGTAGCTTTGGTTGGAACAATTTTGGGCATAAAGGGTAAAAACAAGGACACCGAGAAAGCGCGTAAGGATTTGAAAAATATGGGCATCAGACCAGAGTTGCATCTAGTGGAGAGAGGTGATGGATCAAGCTTGAAGCCGCATGCCTCTTACACTTTGGAGCCAAAACATAGAGATGGATTTTATGAATTCTTGAAGTCCATCAAATACCCAGACGGTTATGCGGCGAACCTCTTGAGGTGTGTAACCTCGAAAAATGATAAATTAGCTGGTTTGAAGAGCCATGATTGCCACATCCTTATCCAACTCATCCTTCCTATTGGCATGCGCGGCTTTCTGAATAAGGATATCTGTACAACATTGTTTGAGTTAGGCAGCTTTTTCCAAGACCTCTGATCGAAAACACTGAGACAATATGATTTGAAAAAATTGGAGGAGCGGATAGTTTTAATATTGTGCAAGCTTGAGAGGATCTTTCCTCCTGCTTTCTTTGATGTGATGGTCCATCTATCGGTTAACTTGCCACGCAAGGCCATGCTTGGTGGACCTGTGCAATATCAGTGGATGTACCCGATTGAAAGGTAATAGCTGGTGACCATTGATTAATTATTTATGTATTAATGTTGTTGCCTTGCATTGGAAATCATGGTTGTTATCATTGGTTGTTTAAAGGTTTCTGAAGACTCGAAAGGGTACATTCGCAACCGAGCTCGGCCTGAAGGTTCGATCGCAGAGGCTTACATTGTCAAAGAGTGTCTCACTTTTTGTTCAATGTATTTAAGGCAGACTGATCGAGTAGAGCGTTATAATGATGGTGGCGAACGTGGCCCGGGGATGTCGGTCTTCACACAAACTGTCTGTCCCCTCGAAATGATGCCAAGGGCACATGATCCTTCTCAAAAAGCTCGTGACATGGCGCATTGGTTTGTGTTGAATAATTGCCCCGAGTTGTTGCCATATCTTCAGTATGTGCTTCAATCTAGCCATATTTATGCATTGCTTTTTTGACTCATTTATTCATTAGCTATATTTACTTATTCAGTAAAAAAACACCTTGAGTAGGGAACACAAGAATTTAGTGCAGGATCAAAGAAGTGGAGACGTCGGGCAGATACAACGAAGAGAGTTTGCAAAATGGTTCAAACAACATGTAAGACATAAACATTGGATCATTATAATTGATAGATATTATTGGATTTATTTTTAAATAACATATGTCCAATACATCTGACGTAATTTTCCTATGTAGATGAATCAATTGCGAACTCTAGGTTCACCGAAAGCGTCTGATGAGATGTGGTCATTAGCAAATGGCCCTATGTCCCAAGTGAATCTCTATCAGGGGTGTGATTGCAATGGCGTCCGATACCACACTAAAGACCGTGAGAGATGTCGTAGGAGCCAGAGTAGTGGTTTGGTCGTGGAAGGGGAATACGAAAGGGAGAAACATGACTACTATGGCTACATTTGTAAAGTATGGGAATTGTCCTATCGGCACGGGGGTAAGGTGGTCCTATTTGAATGTGAATGGTACAACACTAGTACCAAGCACAAGATAAACATCGAAGACCATGTTACAAGCATTGATATCACTGGTCGTTGGTGTACGGATGATCCATTTGTCCTACCAGGTTAGGTATCATAAGTCTTCTACGTCAATGACACCAGCAGAGGAAAAAATTGGAGAGTCGTAGAACGGGTCAAGCCTCGTGGTTTGTGGGATGTACCCGCTAAGCGGGATGACGACAACGACGATTGTGATGCACCTAATGATGCATTTCAGCAGGATGAATCATCATTTGTTGTCCCAGTCCTCGTCGATGGTACTAGTGTCCAACACTTTATGGATGATATAGATCCTGAGATCATTCTCAATGATGAGTCAGCAGACAAGGATGGCCAAGACGAGGATGAAGCACTGGCGGAGTACGAAGATGAAGAAGAAAATGATGTTGATAGTGAGGAAGATGATGATCTCGAATATGACATGTAGTGTTTGTTTCAAGTTTTACACATGTAATTATTAAGTAAATTAATAAAGATCTTGACTTATATAATGACATTGTCTTCAATTTCATTTTCTCTTGTGATATGTTCAAATATTGATAAAAATTTTTTACATTTCACATTTTAATCCTATTTATATAATTCATAGTTACAAAAGATGCCAAACAGAGGGAAAAAATGGGTCAAACCAGGAGAGTTGTCCCGTCAATTGCAAGCTTCTAATTATTTATCAAAGAGAAAAAAATCAATTAAGCCGAATGCAGAAAAACTTGCATCTCTAGGTATCCAGCGAATCGCACGTGCTATATTTGGTTCGGCTAATAAAGGGACAAACGAGAAGAGAAAGAAGCATGTCATTGGGAATGATAAGGATGAGGACTATATTCCCACGACAGATGATGATGTAGAAGATGATGCATCTTCTTCTCAATCGGAAGAGGTAATCGTTATGTGAATGTCATGACATGTAGTTTAAAATTATTATTTTTGATGTTGACACTCGTGCTAGAATGATTTATATTTACATTTAATGTCAGTTGCTGACATTCACTTTACTAATCATATTGATCTTTGCTATTGATTATTTATGTTCCTTGTCAATTTGCTTTAATCCAGATTGCAGATATGCCTTGGGACAGTAGGGTCAAACGTGCTCGGGCTATTGCAGCTGCACTCAGTTCAGCTGGTGCATATAGCACACAGGGGGCCCTACTGACCACAGCGGCGTTACCGACTCAGCCGCTGACCACACAGCCCTTACCGACTCAGCCTCGCATCACACATCCCTTACTGACCCCTCCTCAGTCGTCCCAGCTGCCGCCGAGTCCTCAGACAGCTGGTAGCAGCGTAGGTGAGAATATTATGACCCTTTAAAATCCTGAATTCACTTCAATTTAATGATTTGTGTTCACTAACTCATTTACCGTTGTCATCTTAACAGCATCAGGTCCACCCTCTTTGCAACCGACCCGCGTAAGGGGTGTCACGCGAGGGAAGAATGCATTGAAGCTTAGAAGACAATTGGGTCATAACATCCCAGTTCAGATCCCGACCTCCAGCCATAGGACAGAAGGGGACCCCGGTAAAGTCCCATCGCTGGAAGAAGCTTGATAGTGGGATCAAGCTTGGTGTTATTGCTGCAGTTAAGGTAAACTGAAACAATAAATATTTTGATATTGGGGACTACGAGGGTGACATGCAGATCAAGGCGGACATTGACCGCCAATGTGGTACTTTGTACAAGAGTTGGAAATATGAGCTGCATAGTCACTACCTCGAATTGTTGGAGCAAGGGGTTCCCCAACCCCAGGACCACCCGGCACCGGGTTGTGATACAAATGATTGGTGAGTTATGATCTCACAATGCTGGGAATCACCAGCTTGGAAGGTACCATTGGATGTTATCTACAGTCAATTTACTATATTCCATCATAATTCTATTAGTAATGATTTATAAACGATTGCTATTGTATTATTTTTTATCTATGTAGGCGAAGTCTGCAAAGGCTAAAGAAAGTCAAGCCAAGTTGCCATATAATCATACTAGTGGCTCGAGGTCATTTGCATCAAGGATGTCTATGGTGGTACTAATTATATTCATATGACGAAACTGCATTGACTTTATTAATTTATCAATACGTAGATAGATTAATATCTTATACAAAACTGTTTCAAATAACAGATGGCACGGAATGCCGGTCAAGCGCCGCCAATTACTCAGTTCTTCCACGACACCCAGTACAGAGAAAAGAGCAAAGAGTGGGTAAACCAGGTGGCTCAGCAAAGACATGTACGTTGGCTAATAAATAAAATGATAATCGACTTATAATGCCATATAAGCATTCTAAATCCCTTATTGATTTAAATGGCAGGATGCCTTAGTGCAGAGGATTGAGGAGCAGTCGCAGCCCTCTGTCACAACTCCGATGAGTGAGGAGGAGATTGCTGTTGATGTGCTTGGGAAGAGGTCTGGATACTTAAATGGATATGGCATATTTACGAGATCCTCCCCATCCTCCACACAGTCTCGAGCATCGCAGTCTGAGCTGATCACCTTGCGGGAGCAAGTAGCTGAGCAGGCTAGGATGCAGGCTGAGCAGGCTAGGAAGCAGGCCGAGCATGACAAGAGGTATGGAGCACTTGCGGCCCTCGGTCAACAGTTGGCATCTGCAGCAGGGATGGATCCGACTGGCTTTCTGGATATCACGAGAGGGACAACTTCGGCTGGTGATAGCATAGCTATTGGAGATCATGATGCGACGCTGGGTGGTGGGGGGCGCTCACCTAGGCCCATAGGTAAAGCAAATACTCCTGACTGTATTTGTGATTCCTTTATTAATGTCATTTCCTTATGTGGCCTGTTCCTCTGTTGATTCATCGTAGTTATCTCTTAATCTGATCATGGGTTTCAGATGCACTCAGTTTTTCCAAATGCACATGATCATGGGTTTCAACTCTCATTATGTACTTCTGTTTTTTTTTTTTTTTAAATGTGACAGATGATGCATTCCTTTTTCTTTGTCTTGATTTGGATAATGTAATATGACATTCCATGAAATGATTATTCTATTATATTTTATTTTATCACAATTTTTTGTTGTTGATGTTCTTCTCATCATTTTTTTATAATACAGTGTTCAACTCACCATTAATTTTTACATGTTTCTGCTCCAAAAGGATTGTAAGTATCATTCCTGAAAAAAAATTTATTGCCTTGGATTTTCTTTTTTATAAATTTACCTGTTGCACTTGCTGTAGTTAACTGATATGCATAACTTGCAATTGGTTGTAGTCCAGTAGACCAACTAGTCTAATATGGGCCTTATTTTTACATGGAATGGTGATGGGAACTAGGAAGGTGAAGAGTGGGAGAGAAGCAAATGGTGAATTAGTACAATGTTTATAATTTTCATTGCTAGTTTCTGATGTGTTACCCTCATTCAGATTTGAGCCTTGATAGGGTTACTTGTGCAAAGACTGATAGAGTTGTCTTTGACTTTATAGGAAGATTTGTGGCATGTGTGAAATTTGGACTATTCAGCAGCAGGCCCCTCATGAACATCACGTAGCATAAAAACTCTGCCATTTCGTTTATCATGTGTAGAACATTGAACATGAGCTAGTCCAAGAATAAGTCTATTCAGCAGCAGGCCCCTAACGACTATTTTCATTCCTTACGGTTAAACATGATTTGTTAAAGTGGCCACTCAGTTTTTTTTTTTAAATGTCTTCTTTTCTGTATTTAATTCCACTTTCTTATAGCATTAGAGAATTAATTAATTATCATCTAAGATTTTGAGGATCCTAAGATTTTTTTAAGTTTTAAATGTTACTAGAGACATATGGGAAGTCTAAGTGAAAGGATGAGCTTTCCCTTTCTAGTGCTACAGCCAATACTTTAAGCTTTAATATGGGTTTGATAGAGTTCACTCCCTATAAGCTTTAAGCTTTATCTCTGTAAAGGCATGATCATTGATAGAGTTCCCCTATATTGGATGGACAACATTACTTGTATCTATGTTCTAGTGTTCTGAAACTATTAGCTATGTCCATACCAATACTTCATATCACCGGTCACAGTATAACTTAAAGGTTGTGATAGTTGCTTTCTATTATGTATGTAATGCTTTATTTGATATCATGGGAAAGAATTACAGCTGAATTCATTAGATGATTTCATCTCTGATATGACCATTTTGAATTTGGACCATTGGCTAAAAGACACTTCTGATAGATATTTCATCTCTGATATGATCATGTTTGCATAGACTGTTGATGCTGAATCTTGAGATATGTATGACCCTGCTTTGTTTTCCATTGGTAACATGATTCAAACCCACAACTTTCTGGTTGCGACAAAGTGACTCACCAACTGTGCCATGGGCTCTTGTCATTGGTGACCATATTTAAATAAATCAAATTGGATAATCCAGGCCCCCTTTTAAATTAGTTTAAGAGGCACACTTCAGCTAGACAAGGAATGCCTTTTGGAAATTACCAAGTCACTATGTAAAACTAAACTTCTCTTCCATTCAGTCCACATTAACAAAAGCCATTCCTCCAATAAGATGCACAATTCAAGAATGATAAAAAGAAAATTATTTCTATGCAAATAGTTGGCTTCCATTGAGATCTCACTCCATATTTTTTTGTTAAAAATCCTTAGCCGACCAATCTAACTTAAAAATGTTCAGGTGACTTATCAAATGACTACAGTACCCGTATCAAACCAAATGCTATTTTTTAAGCTTAGCTTTATCTATTTCAGTCATGGATGCTGCCTCAAAAAGCTTTCATCTTCTTCCATACATTGTGGCAAAAACATAAAAAACTATAGACCTAAAAGTAATTGTCATCTGAAACTACTCACTCAACCAGGATGAGAACGAAGAACTATAAAAGTAGTAGTGTTCAATTTTCCAGCAGCTGCGTTCATCATTTTTCCTACCTGTTTGTCTGTATCTCGGAATCAATTCCTTTTATTTTAGTTATACCCTCTAATGTTCTGTTGAACTCTCTTGGCAGTTAATGGGGTGCATGCATAGTCTTAATGCTCTGTTTCTTCTCCTGGATACTGCTCTCAATAGCATGGTAAGTAACACTACTCCTATTATACATACTAGAGGAATTAAGACCAAGCCATAGTTTGAAAACTTGTTTTCAGTTCTGACTTTCCCTAACTTGGGCTAATTCAACTCAACTAGCTAGGTAGGTTATAGAGTGGAGCAACTAGAATGAACCCAACAGAATACTCAGCCTGACTTGTTTGAGTTACTCGACTCATTGACCTTCTGAATTGCTCAAGTTTCAAAGTTCTTCAACACTCCACCAAACCCGAGTTTATGAATAGTTATTTTGCTCTTATCAAGTGGAGTTCCATGACCGGTGATCCAGACTTGAGATCATCAATCAAATTGGCATATGCTGGATCAATCATACCCCTAGAACAGCCAAGAGTGCAAGATCCTGGCAATGCAATACTTTACATTACCATTTTGAATTTGGACCATTGGCTAGAAAATGTTCCGCCGGGGGTCTGAAGCCGGATTCGATCCCTAAAAAATTTGGAAACCGGTACGAGCACTTCGCTCGAGGGTAGAGTAACTTGTAGGAACTGACGGTTCGCAAATAGGACTCCCGGTTAGAGAATTACGACCGAAACATGTTAATTTCCAACACTTAGGCTCGAAAACGGCCCGCCGGGGGTACGGAACGGGAAACGGCAGCGGAAAAATTCCGAAATCGGCACAAGCACTTCGCTCGAGGGTAGAGTAACTTATAGGAACTGACGGTTCTCAAATAGGACTCCCGGTTAGAGAATTACGACCGAAACATATTAATTTCCAACACTTGGGCTCGAAAACGGCCCGCCGGGGGTCCGGAACGGGAAACGGCAGTGGGAAATTTTCGAAACCGGCACAAGCACTTCGCTCGAGGGTAGAGTAACTTGTAGGAACTAACGGTTCTCAAATAGGGCTCCCGATTAGAGAATCACGATCGAAACATGGTAATTTCCAACACCTAGGGCCTGTTTCTTTCCAAGCATTTCTAACAGGAATTCAGGCTGTCTGTGAATTCCTGAATTCCAGTCAGAAATTCTATGTTCATTTACTAGAATTCGCAGCATTTGAGACAACAGCATTTTGGAATTCCAAAAAAGTGGAATTCCCAAATGCTAGCCTTTGCTCCAGCATTTACAAATTCTGGCATTCTGGGAGGCTTCCTTAGAACTCCGGCTCTCTCTGACGGTGGAAGGTCATCTTCTTCGCTGCACCACTAAAAAAAAAATCAAATCTGGTTATCTTCTTTCTTTCCACTCCTTTCATATAACTGGTTCCATGAAACCCAAATCCCCCAAATCCACACCTTTCTTTTGATCTAATCTCAATTTCATTTTCATCTAACATCTTTCAAAACCCTACCATCCTCCTCAATGCTTGTATAAGAAATCCATCTCCTCTTACATCGAGACCGAATAAATCCCAGAATTCATATATCCAACCTCTTTGGACAGAACTGTGATACAGCATTCAATTCAAGAGGATTTGTAGGGGCATCATTTTGATCTCGATTTCCTTTGAGGCAAGCGGCTCCGAGCTATGATGACGATGGAGATGTTTGATAAGGAAGATGGGAATGGGATGAAGATCATTGCAATGTGCAGAGATTCGAGTACTCATGAAATTGGAAATTTGTGGAATTCAAGTTGCATGAAATTCTCAGGTATGAATTCTAGGTATAAAAGAAATGGAGAATTTAGGAATGCTAGAATTTGTAGCATTTCAAAATTCCAGCTTCTCAAATTCTACAAATTCCAACAGACATGAATTCCAAGAATTCTTACAAAGAAATAGGCCCTTAGGCTCGAAAACGGCCCGCCGGGGGTCCGGAATGGGAAACGGCCGCTGAAAAATTTCGAAACCGGCACGAGCACTTCGCTCAAGGGTAGAGTAACTTATAGGAACTGACGGTTCGCAAATAGGGCTCCCGGTTAGATAATTACGACCGAAACATAGTAATTTCCAACACTTAAGCTCGAAAACGGCACGCCGGGGGTCCGGAACATGAAACGTCCGCGGGAAAATTCTGAAACCGGCATGAGCACTTCGCTCTAGGGTAGAGTAACTTGTAAGAACTCACAGTTCTCAAATAGGGCTCCCGATTAGAGAATTAAGACCGAAACATGTTAATTTCCAACACTTAAGCTCGAAAACGGCCCGCCGGGGGTCCGGAACGGGAAATGGCAGCGGTAAAATTCCAAAACCAGCACGATCACTTCGCTCGAGGGTAGAGTAACTTGTAGGAACCGACGGTTCTCAACTAGGGCTCCCGGTTAGAGAATTACGACCGAAACATGTTAATTTCCAACACTTAAGCTCGAAAACGGCCTGCCGGGGTCCGGAACAAGAAACGGCAGCCGGAAAATTCCGAAACCGGCACGACACTTCGCTCGAGCGTTGAGTAACTTGTAGGAACTGACGGTTCGCAAATAGGGCTCCCGCTTAGAGAATTACGATTGAAACATATTAATTTCCAACACTTAGGCTCGAAAACGGCCCGCCGGGGGTCTGGAAGGAAAACGTTTGCGAAAAAATTCTGAAAACTGCACGAGCACTTCGCTCGAGAGTAGAGTAACTCGTAGGAACTTACGGTTCTCAAATAGGGCTCCCGGTTAGAGAATTAAGACCGAAACATGTTAATTTCCAACACTTCGGCTCGAAAACGGCCCGCCGGGGTCCGAAACGGGAAACGGCCACTGGAAAATTCCGAAACTGGCACGAGCACTTCGCTCGAGGGTAGAGTAACTTGTAGGAACTGACGGTTCGCAAATAGGGCTCCCGGTTAGAGAATTACGACCGAAACATGTTAATTTCCAACACCCAGGCTCGAAAACGGCCTGCCGGGGGTCCAGAACGGGAAACAGCTGCGGGAAAATTCCGAAACCGGCACGACACTTTGCTCGAAGGTAGAGTAACTTGTAGGAATGGGCGGTTCGTAAATAGGGCTTCCGGTTAGAGAATTAAGACCGAAAAATGTTAATTTCCAATACATAGGCACGAAAATGGCCCGCTGGGGGTCCGGAACGGGTAACGGCTGCGGGAAAGTTCTGAAATAGGCACGAGCACTTCGCTCGAGTGTAGAGTAACTTGTAGGAACCGACGGTTCTCAAATACGGCTCCCGGTTAGAGAATTAAGACCGAAACATGTTAATTTCCAACACCTGGGCTCGAAAACGGCCCGCCGGGGGTCTGGAATGGGAAATGGCAGCGGGAAATTTCCGAAACCAGCACGAGAGCTTCGCTCGAGGGTAGAGTAACTTGTAGGAATTGACGGTTCGCAAATAGGGCTTCCGGTTAGAGAATTACGATCGAAACATGTTAATTTCCAACACTTAGGCTCGAAAATGGCCCGCCGGGGGTCTGGAACGGAAAACATTTGCGGGAAAATTCCGAAAACGGCACGACACTTCGTTCGAGGGTAGAGTAACTTGTAGGAACTGACGGTTCTCAAATCGGGCTCCCGGTTAGAGAATTAAGACCGAAACATGTTAATTTCCAACACTTAGGCTCGAAAACGGCCCGCCGGGGGTCCGAAACAGGAAACGGCCATGGGGAAATTCCAAAACTAGCACGAGCACTTCGCTCGAGGGTAGAGTAACTTGTAGGAACAGACGGTTTGCAATTAGGGCTCCCGGTTAGAGAATTACGACCGAAACATGGTAATTTCCAACACTTAGGCTCGAAAACGGCCCACCGGGGGTCCGAAACGGGAAACGGCCGCAGAAAAATTCCGAGACTGGCACGAGCACTTCGCTCGAGGGTAGATTAACTTGTAGGAATTGACCGTTCTCAAATAGGGCTCCCTATTAGAGAATTACGACCAAAACATGTTAATTTCCAACACTTAGGCTCGAAAACGGCCCACCGGGGGTCCGGAACGGGAAAAAGGCCGCGGAAAAATTCCGAAATCGGCACGAGCACTTCACTCGAGGGTAGAGTAATTTGTAGGAACTGACAGTTCGCAAATAGAGCAACCGGTTAGAGAATTACGACCGAAACATGTTAATTTTCAACTCTAAGGCTCGAAAATGGCCCGCCGGGGGTCCGCAACGGAAAATGTTTGCGGGAAAATTCCAAAAATGGCACGAGCACTTCGCTCGAGGGTAGAGTAACTTGTAGAAACAGAAGGTTCGCAAATAGGGCTCTCGGTTAGAGTATTAAGATCGAAAAATGGTAATTTCCAACACTTAGGCTCGAAAACGGCCCGCCGGGGGTCCGGAACGGGAAACGGCAGCGGGAAAATTCCAAAACCAGCACGAGCACTTCGCTCGTGGGTAGAGTAACTTGTAGGAACTGACGGTTCTCAAATAAGACTCCCGGTTAGATAATTAAGACCGAAACATATTAATTTCCAACACTTAGGCTCGAAAACGGCCCGCTGGGGGTCCGGAACGGGAAACGGCAGCGGGAAAGTTCTAAAACCGGCACGAGCACTTTGCTCGAGAGTAGAGTAACTTGTAGGAACTGACGGTTCGTAAATAGGGCTCCCGGTTAGAGAATTACGACCGAAACATGTTAATTTCCAACACTTAGGCTCGAAAACGGCCCGCCGGGGCTCCGGAACGGAAAATTTTTGCGGGAAAATTCCGAAAATGGCACGAGCACTCTGCTCGAGGCTAGAGTAACTTGTAGGAACTTACGGTTCTCAAATAGGGCTCCCGGTTAGAGAATTAATACCGAAGCATGTTAATTTCCAACACTAAGGCTCGAAAACGGCCCGCCGGGGGTCCGGAACAGAAAACATTTGCGGAAAAATATCGAAAACGGCAAGAGCACTTCACTTGAGGGTAGAGTAACTTGTAGGAACTGACGGTTCTCAAATAGGGCTCCCGGTTAGAGAATTAAGACCGAAACATGTTAATTTCCAACACTTAGGCTCGAAAACGGCCAGCCAGGGGTCCGGAAAGGGAAACGTCCGCGGGAAAATTCCGAAACTGGCACCAGCACTTTGGTCGTGGGTATAGTAACTTGTAGGAACTGACGATTCTCAAATAGGGCTCCCGGTTAGAGAATTAAGACCGAAACTTAGTAATTTCCAACACTTAGGCTCGAAAACGGCCCGCCGGGGGTCCGGAACGGGAAACGGCCGCGGGAAAATTTCAAAACCGGCACGAGCACCACGCTCAAGGGTAGAGTAACTTATAGGAACTGACGGTTCTCAACTAGGGCTCCCGGTTAGGGAATTACGACCGAAACATGTTAATTTCCAATACTTAGGCTCGAAAACGGTCCGCTGGGGGTCCGGAACGGGAAACGGCAGCGGGAAAATTCCGAAATTGGCATGAGCACCTCACTCGAGGGTAGAGTAAGTTGTAGGAACTGACGGTTCTTAACTAGGGCTCCCGGTTAGAGAATTAGAAACATGTTAATTTCCAACACATAGGCTCGAAAACGGCCCGCCGGGGGTCTGGAACGGGAAACAGCAGCGGAAAAATTCCAAAAATGGCACAAGCACTTCGTTCGAGGGTAGAGTAACTTGTGGGAACTGACGGTTCTCAAATAGGGCTCCCAGTTAGAGAATTACGACCAAAACATGTTAATTTTCATCACTTAGGCTCGAAAACGGCCCACCGGGGGTCCAGAACGGGAAACGGCAGCGGAAAAATTCCGAAATCGGCACGAGCACCTCACTTGAGGGTAGAGTAACTTGTAGGAACTGACGGTTCTCGAATAGGGCTCCCGGTTAGAGAATTACGACCGAAACATGTTAATTTCCAACTCTTAGGCTCGAAAACGGCCCGCCGAGGGTCCGGAATGGGAAACGGCCGCGGAAAAAATCCGAAACCGGCACGAGCACTTCGCTCGAGGGTAGGGTAACTTGTGGGAACTGACGGTTCTCAAATAGGGCTCCCAGTTAGAGAATTACGAGCAAAACATGTTAATTTCCAACACTTAGGCTCAAAAACGGCCCGCCGGGGGTCCGGAACGAGAAATGGCAGCGGCAAAATCCCGAAACCGGCACGACCACTTCGCTCGAGGGTAGAGTAACTTGTAGGAACTAACGGTTCGCAAATATGGCTCCCGGTTAGAGAATTACGATCGAAACATGGTAATTTCCAACACATAGGCTCGAAAACAGCCCGCCGGGGATCCGGAACGGGAAACGGCTGCAGGAAAATTCCGAAACGGGCACGAGCACTTCGCTCCAAGGTAGAGTAACTTGTAAGAACTAACGGTTCTCAAATAGGGCTCCCGGTTAGAGAATTAAGACCGAAACATGTTAATTTCCAACACTTAGGCTCGAAAACGGCCCGCCGGGGGTCAGGAACGGGAAATAGCAGCGGGAAAATTCCAAAACCGGCACGATCACTTCGCTCGAGGGTAGAGTAACTTGTAGGAACTGACTGTTCTCAACTAGGGCTCCCGGTTAGAGAATTACGACCGAAACATGTTAATTTTCAACACTTAGGCTCGAAAACGGCCTGCCGGGGTCCAGAACGGGAAACGACAGCCGAAAATTTCCGAAACCGGCACGACACTTCGCTCGAGCGTTGAGTAACTTGTAGGAACTGACGGTTTGCAAATAGGGCTCCCGGTTAGAGAATTACGACCGAAACATATTAATTTCCAACACATAGGCTCGAAAACGGCCCGCCAAGGGTCCGAAAGGAAAACGTTTGCGGGAAAATTCCGAAAATGGCACGAGCACTTTGCTTGAGGGTAGAGTAACTTGTAGGAACTTACGGTTCTCAAATAGGGCTCCCGATTAGAGAATTAAGACCGAAACATGTTAATTTCCAACACTTAGGCTCGAAAACGACCCGCCGGGGGTCCGGAACGGGAAACGGCCGCTGGAAAATTCCGAAACCGGCACGAGCACTTCGCTCGAGGGTAGAGTAACTTGTAGGAACTGACAGTTCTCAAATAGGGCTCCCAGTTAGAGAATTAAGACCGAAAAATGTAAGAAAAGTTTTATATATATACATGTTTATGTTTCATTTATAACTTAATTCATTGCAAAGAGTTTAATGTTTTTTTTTGTCATTGCAGATTGATGGACGCTTTGGGGTCGGTTGCAGACTTCTGTGGGTGTTGGACTTCTTTTCGGTCTATTTGTATATTGGACATTTATATTAGACTGTATCATTATTGATTGTAATATTTATTTAATGAGATGAATAATTTAGTGAAAAATGGAGATGGTTGTTTGTTTATTTAGTAACTTTTGTTTCATTGCATTTTATTATGTTGAATATAGGTGCATGAACAGGTTTATTTTTGATACAGGTGTATAAATAGGTTTACAAGAAAATATTAATGTATTAAAAAAAATGGACCGTTACCGACGTTTTTAAAAATGTCGGCAAAAGTAATAATTAAAATAAAAAAAAATTTTAAATGCTTTTACCGATGAAATAAAAACGTCTGCAAAAATTAAAAAGAAAAATTTTTAAAAATGAAATTACTTTTAGTGACGAAATAAAAACGTCGGCAAAAATTAAAAAGAAATATTTTAAAAAATTAAAATACTTTTGGCGAAGAAATAAAAATGTCGGCAAAAATTAAAAAGAAAAATAAAAAATTAAAATACTTTTTTACGACGAAATAAAAACATCCGGAAAAATTAAAAAGAAATATTTAAAAAAATGAAATAATATTTGGCGACGAAATAAAAACGTTGGCAAAAAATAAAAAGAAATTTAAAAAAATTAAAATACTTTTGGCGACGAAATAGAAAAGTCGGCAAAAATTTAAAAAGAAAAATAAAAAAATTAAAATACTTTTTGCAACGAAATGAAAACATCGGCAAAAATTAAAAAAAAAATAAAAAAATTAAATTCTTTTGGCGACGAAATAAAATCGTCGGCAACAATTAAAAAGAAAAATAAAAAAAATTAAAATACTTTTGGCGACGAAATAAAAAAGTCGGCAAAATAAAAAATAAAAAATAAAAAAATTGAAATTATTTTTGCCGACGAAACAAAAACGTCGGCAAAAGTCAAAAAGAAAAATAAAAAAAATTTAAATTCTTTTGCCAACGGAAAAAAACGTTGGTAAAAGTCAAATAATCGTCGGTAAAAATATAATTTTTGCCGACGAAAAATAATTTCGTCGAGAAAATGTTTTGCTAACGACTTTTTACCGAAATCTAGGCGACGAAAAATTTTCGTCGGTAAATACTTTTACCGACGAAAAGGTAATTTCTGGCGATGAAAATTTTCGTCGCCAAAAGTGCAGGTTCTTGTAGTGCAAAGAAGGTTTACTGTACTTTCAAAAGAGGGACTATTTTGAAAACGAGTCATTTGGTGGGTTTCGGGCCACTGGATCACGACGGGTCCAACATGGCAATGTCATGCATCATGAGAACTAACCAACACACCCCAACTATACTATTTTTTTTTAATTGCATCTAACCCCTCATAGTTTGCCTAAATTATGAAACACCCCCATCCTCAAATATACCCCAATCACTCTGAAAATCATTGAAGCTAATCTCAACACTAAAACCAAATTGTTAGGCTACTAAGCCCCTGTTTGGCATGTCTATTTTTTACCTCTAAACATCTATTTCTCTAAAGTGAACAAAGGTTTTGAGAAATAGAGTTGTTTGGCAATGATTTATACCCTCTGCACATTCTAGAGCAAAAGAGGCAAAGCCTCTAAAAAGGAAATGCTACAAAAATGGGCATGTAGAAATCAGAGGCAATGCCTCTTGAAAAAGCAGAGGCGGAGCCCATTTTTGATGACAAAAATACCCCCGACGAAATTTTATTGTCAACGAAAGTCCTTTTTGAATAAAGCCCTCATTCTCGTTCTTTCTGCAACTCGAAACCCATCTTTGTGAAAGTGGCTGGAACGGAGAACACTTGCTGCCTGCTGTATTGGTCTTCTGGTAACGCTTGCAACGCTCATCTCTTCTGGTACGATCCCCTTATGTTTCTTCTTATTTCTTTCTCTATTCAGAACAGTTGCTTTCTACTCTCTTTCTCTCTCTCTATGTTCAATCGATGTGGTTTTTTTTTTGTTTGAATGATGATGGAAAGGGTTGAAGATGGGTTTTAGTTTGGGGTTGTTGGGAGAGATTTTGTTTCTTCTGGTAACGATTTCTGTCTTTCTCAACCACAAAAGGGAAAACCAGATGCAAATGCATTTTTTTCCTCTCTGCTATTAACCCTGGTTTATTGTTATTTTGCTTGTCTGTATAGAAAATGCCTACCATGTGTTTGTTTATATTTCTCTATTAAGAAGCTAGATAAAAAAATGGTATGTCCAGTCTAAAACCTTAGTTGAACCAAAAATATGTCTGAAGATGTTCATCTTGTAATCTTTAAACAACCACAAATGACTTCCATGCCATTCGTCTATGTCGTTTCTCTGTCCACTCTCAGGGCACAATCCTCGACATAAGATTGATATCCGCAAAACATAATCCAGGGAGGTTCAAAATTTTCGTCATCGATGTAAGATAAGAAACATATTATGTACTGTTCCATTCTGGGTGCGGGTCCAATTAGTAGTTAATTGGGCACGCCACAGACCTTGATATTTGTGGTTTCTAATTCTGAAACATGACGTCGGAAATTAGAATTGAGAGGAATCTTTCCTCTCCGAAGTTCAATGTCAACAGGAAAAAGGTTGTTTTTCACATGGGCAGCAGAACTGCATTGTAGCATATAATGCAGCACCATTTTTCAATTCATGATGGGGCCTACCTTTCAAATGGTGTGAATGTAACAGCTTCCTTTAGATGTGTTTCTATTGTTCTCTTCAAGAGAAAAAGTAAAGTAAGTTCACCACATGCTTAAGATCCGATCAATTCCAATGGTGGCCATCCATCTTAGATATTAGAATAATAATTTATAAGGTGTTAAGGCTGATGTTAGGGCTGATGTTTGATGTGTATTTTGAAAATGTAGGGCCCCACCATGCATTGAGGAAACGTTCAGATTCACATAGATTTTGTACTTTGGTGGATACAAATGATACTATCTGTGCATCAACATGATGATGTAACAACCACCAAGGTTCCATTCTAGTTGATTGAACAAAGTAATATGCAGACAAATATGCTGTACTCTATGCTACTCCATGATGCACAACCTTCTGTTACTTCAATTCACAAAATCATCCATGGTTTCAGCTTTCCATGTACCATAGCACAGAAAAATATGATGCGTTCAGGTCCATCCAAAAATAGAGATTGTAATAAAAAATAAAAAATAAAAAGCATACTTGCATGTGACCTTGGTTAATGAAGTGATTTTTGTATCAGAGATGATATCGAAACAACTAGCAACATTCCATTCTACTTCAATTCACAGAAGTACTATGAAGTCAAAATGTTATAAAGAAGACACATTCCACTAACTTACATGAAACAAAGAAGCCAAATCATGAAACCCATCTTCCCTCTTTCTGGTTATTCTCAAGAAAATATTAATCTGCACTGGCCAAAAATCCATGATTTAGATTGACAAAAATCAATTCTGTCTTCATATGGGATGTCACTTCTTTTTTTATTTACTTGAATATATATAGAAAGTTTCTTAGAACTAATTGTCAAAATTAAACAAATGAGTGAAATAACTCCCCCTTTTT
Source organism: Litsea cubeba (assembly GCA_012931725.1). Taxonomy (NCBI): domain Eukaryota; kingdom Viridiplantae; phylum Streptophyta; class Magnoliopsida; order Laurales; family Lauraceae; genus Litsea; species Litsea cubeba. Next base: position 23,334,862 of record CM022947.1, on the reverse strand, counting down.
CTCACAACTCCTCGCATTCTAGGGCCTTTTCTAAGTGTATGTATTCTCTGATTTTGTACAGGTGTCTACTTTGTGAATTTTGCTGGAATATACAGATCAGTTCAGTAGTAATAATGACCGATAAGGGAAAGACAAAGGAAACAGATGACATCGATCGTGCCCAATGGTCAGATAGCATGAGAAAATGTCTCATTGATGTATGTTTGGATCAAGTAAAATCTGGAGGTCGACCAGGAGTGCAGTTTAGCTCAAAAGCTTGGAAGGTGATAATAGAAAATTTTAATCAAAGAACAGGACATAGTTTTAACCAAAAGCAGTTGAAGAATCAAGTGGATTATCTAAAGAAACTATACAATGCTTGGCTACACTTGAAAAGCCAAACTGGCATAGGATTCAATCCACATACCGGTTGCGTGGAGATGGCACAGGACCGATGGATAGAGTACCTGAAGGTATATCAAAGTTGTAATTATTTTGGTATTTACAAACTAGGATTCTAGCCTTTGACAATTATCATTGAACTTTATTGCAGACACATAAAGATGCAAAAATATTTAAGTCCAAGCCTCTTCCTTTCCCTGAAGATATGGCTGCTTTGTTTGATGGTACCTCCGCAAGAGGGGATGATAAATGGGCTCCGGCAATGGATGGTTTACCGGAAGATATTACAATGGATATGAATTCAAGTTTCGTCAACTTGACTCATTATGAAGATACTCCATCCCCGGACCCAATAACACCCCGGTCAACCATGCGAGAAGACTCAATTGCTAGTGAGGCTATGACGGATGTTTTAATGGCAAATATTAGGCGAAAGAGACCAAGGCCTTCAAAGAACCAATCAATGGCGAGTAATAGTGCGATAGATACATGCATAATGGACCTCGCAGCATCAATGAAGGCAACAATTCCAGTAGCTACTACTCCTGTTCAAACTGAAACTGATACCATTGCTGAATGCATTGACCTATTACATTCCATGCCCCAAATTACTGATGGTAGCCCAATATATGCGACCGCTCTTAATTCTTTTATGGTTAAGGATAAAAGAATTCTCTGGATGCGACTAAGGTCAGATGAGGGAAGGATGACTTGGCTAAAATCTCAAATGTCCCAAGAGATTGGGAATGTGACTGGAGATTCTAGTGGTGTTTAGCTAATAGATTGGTGTTTGTTTTTTGAATGAGTGTTAGGCCACTCTCTTTTGTTTTTGTAATTGACAAACATGGATGTTATCTTGAACATGGATGTTAGGTCACTCTCTTTTGTTTTTGTAATTGACAAACATGGATGTTATCTTGAACATGGATGTTAGGTCACTCTCTTTTATTTTTTTAATTGACAAACATGGATGTTATCTTGAACTAGATATGAATGAATGTTTTGGCAGTTATTTAGTTGAATAGTTATTTGTCTAATGGATGTTATCTTGTGCTACTATGAATGATTGATTAGTTATATTTTTCTCTGACATACTACAGAGCACATGGATGCAATTTTACATCGAAATATAACACTTATCATCTTATTATTGTACAAGAGGCGGCAACGATGCTTAATTAAGGAACCATGTAGGAACTCAATCATGACCGGACATGGTCATGTCCAAATGATTTTGAATGGTAATCCTATTATCTGTCATCAGTTACTACGCGTGGAACAACATGTGTTTCGGCGTTTATGCATGTATTTTAGAGAAAAGAACTTATTGAAAGACAGCAAATATATACCTGTTGAGGAGCAAATAGCCATGTTCATGACCATCATTGCACATGCCCATACAAATAGAGTGATACAAGATAGATTTCAACACTCGGGGGAAACTATTCACAGACACTTTCGTCAAGTTTTGAAAGCAATGATGTTATTTGCTAAAGACATGATAAAGCCGCCTTCATTGGATATAGTGCCTAAGGAGATACTTTTGAGTCCACGTTTTGAGCCATATTTTAAGGTATTACTCTTTTTCCATATTATTGACGGCTTTTTTATTTTCTTTTCTCTAATGTAAAGATAATTTTATCTTATTGTTCATAATTTTTTATAGGATTGTATTGGTGCAATAGATGGAACCCTTGTGCATGCTATTATCCAAGCAGATAAACAAATTCCTTATAGAGGTCGAAAGGGTGATTGCATGCAACAAGTTATGGCAGCATGCACATTTGACATCCTCTTTACATATGTGGTATGTGGATGGGAAGGTACTCCTCATGATCAACGAATTCTCTTGGACACCATATCTAATGAAAGGCTAAAGTCTCCACATGCTCCACCTGGTAACAAAGCATTTATAAGTGCTTGATATATTATCAAATATGTTTTGCGACATTCTTCTCGCGTGTCAACTTTTTAACAGTTGCATTTCATTATCTTTAGGTAAATATTACTTGGTTGATGCTGGTTACACAAACATGCGAGGCTTTCTTTCTCCATTTCGAAACGTTCGTTATTGGCTTCCAGATTTTCAAGGTCTTGCCATTCCTCGTACTAGGGAGGAACATTTTAATAGATTACATTCATCATTGAGGAATGTGATCGAGCAGAGCTTTGGGGTATTGAAGGCTCGATTTCCTATCCTCAAGCGGATGGCTCCTTACCCATTTCCAATACAACGGAGCATTGTGATTGCAGCGATGGCGATGCATAATTTCATTAGAAAAGAAGATATGGAGGATCAATTATTTTTGGAATATTCTAGTGAAGACGTCCAAGTAGAGTGTGACACTAATGTTGTGGAAGATATGGGAAACACCTCTACTTTTGATATTACAGATAGGACACAGATGGATGCCAAGAGGAATTCAATTGCAGATGCCATCTGGCGAGATGTATCTTCCTAAGCATGGATTTCCCCATCTTATGTAATGCTACTAGTTTTTTTATTGGATTAAAGTGAATGAATATTTGTCATTGATATAATGGCTTGATGGATTATTATTGGAAGATAAAGTATTGACAATGAGGGTGTTTTGTATTATCTCTATATGAAGGTGTGTGATGTCTTAATTTTTAAAATATTTATAAGTTACAGGCTATAGTTTAATATAAATTGTGTTATTTTCTAATGGACAGGTTGTTATGATGATGGCATGTGTGTAGATAATGTATTTGTTCTTAAATGAGTCCATGTTGAATGTAATTTTTATGAGTCTATGTTGCATGTGCTCTTGAAAGATATATGTAGGGTGGAAACATATGAATGAGTTTCTTTTTTCATTTAATGACATAACTACCCTTGTAAATAAGAGCCAAACCCTTCTAAAAAGAAGTAAATAGAGGGTGTACCAAACGGTCTATTTAACTTAGATGTATGCATTACCAAACACATTTTTTTATTCTAGCCTCTATTTTAAATATCTCTATTTTTAAAGACTCTATTTTAGATGGTCTATAAAAAAATTAGTAGACCTACCAAACAGGGCCTAAGATCGATTAACTAACCCTAATCTCAGTGATTAACACTAATCCACCTAATTAAGGCTAGTGGCCTTACACAACATCTTTACAATAGGCCTCAGTTTGTAAGATTTCAACTATTACATTACGTTGTTGCACAACTACATAGTTTCATGTGCGAATGTAAATAGACTGGATCACACACAATCCAAAGGATAAGATCGGCTGGCTTCACTTGGCTAATCATGATTTCAAATGACTCAATCCTACCTTGATATGCTTCAAACCAGCAAGATAACTCTGACTTTAAATATGGTTACCCCCCTTTAACTTTCTCATGTAACCTATTTATTTAATGGAAATACAAAGGCTGGATCTGAGGCTGGATCTGAGGCTGGATCTGCGTGTGAAAATAAAACCTGTTACATTTGAGACATTGGTAATTAATGATGGTATAGAAATACATATGTTTAGTAGAGTTAAACTGCTTCTTCGTCTTTCTTTGGTTGTGCTTCATTCATTTCTCCTTCCTCCTGATTTTGTTGACCCATCTGTTCTTCATCCTTATTGTCATTCCCATTTTTCCCTTGCATGTGGTTCTCTTGTTTAGTTCCTGCTTCGACATGTTCCCTCTTCTTTCTTTGAAGAAATTCGATAACGCCTCTAAGGGCGACATCGGGATTGTCGCTCTTCATAAGCTCTTCCGCAACTTCTGCTGGAGTGACTTCCACTTCCGTCAAGAGTCGCCGGATCTCTTCAAAAAGCTGGTGGTCTTCAATTCCGAGATGATTCAAGGCAAGGACGCCAAATGCGCTGGCTTTCAAGTAGGACATATGGATGTGCATGTCCATGCGACCAGGCCGTAACAGTGCAGGGTCCAACCGTTCCTTGTGGTTGGTAGTGAAGATGATGATGCGCTCGTCCCCACAGCTTGACCACAGTCCGTCGACAAAGTTGAGCAACCCCGAGAGAGTCACTTGTGGCTGCGGAGGGTTGACATTGTCAAAATAATTAACCCATGAGATAGAGGGCACTTCAGTCATATATATATATATATATATATTAAAGTAAAAATTTTCAAGTTGGCCTGCCATTTAAAAAGTGCATTGAATGAGCAGGCCCATAGGGTGCAGCTAACAATGCCCCAGACATCAATTTGAAATCCCTCAAAATTATTAACTAAACTATTAATTGAAACTCATATATATTTGACTAAGTTTTGTCAATTTTTAACTGATCATGCAGATTTGGTACTTATGTTTGATTATGCAAATTTGGTCTTATCTTTGTCTATCATTTCTAAATTTGTACAATTTTGAAGCTGAAAAAAATGATTTACAACTGTTTAATTTCTTTTAGTTTAAAGCAAGGAGACATTTCCTGAAAACAGCCTGTGAAAACCAATAATGCAAATATTGTGATTCAGAAAATAGTAGTGGATTTTATTAATAAAAGATGAAAAAACCCTATTTAGACCTTTTTCACTGGACTTTTTAAAAAAAAAAAAAAGAGAGAGAATTCATTGGGTTTTATTACGATAATTTTGGTATAATTACAACAAATGCATTTTAAGTCACAAACAGAATTTACCATGGCATTATTGTTAAAATATATTTTGAAAAAAATTATTGCAAAATTATCACAATAAATTCAAGGGGAATTTACAAATGACCACCTACCTCTGTTGATGTTTACAAAGAATTGTCTCTACTTTCATCTTTACTTATAAAAGCATGTACTCTTTTTGCATCAAACTATCACTACACCAAAAATAAAAAATTGAAACAGATTACCGTTCTTAATCCGTTAATCCGTTCCAAAAATAGGAAATTGGAACGGATAAACGGATTAGGAACATACGAATTAGGAACGGTAATCCATTCCAATTTTTCGTTTTTGGTGTAGTGTATGCCATTACAAGAAATTCATGAGGCTCCTTAGTGGAGTTCACTAGTGAAAATTTTAACCTGTTCAAAATAAATGCATATTCATTTGAAAATTTTAGTACTCCAATTCCAATAAGAGTTGAACCATAATTGGACTCGCACTTGGTTTTCATCATATTTTATCCAAATGTATAATAAGTGTCACATTAGGGGGATATTTTGGAAAATTGCCCATTCCACAAAACCCAAGCTATTCAAACGTGGAAAGAAAACTTAATTTGTATAAGTCAAGTTCTAATTTCCATCCATCTTTGAGCTTCAAAATGAAGAAAAGTTAAAGATAAATTACCTGACCATTTTCAGGAGCCTGTTGCGATCCTCCCCCTTGGTTTTCCCTATTTACCAAATCAATGGTGCAATCTATATCCTCAATAACTATTATAGAGCGATTCGCTGTCGCAATTATCAGTTTTTTGAGATCTGAATTACACCTCAGCTCAGTAAGCTCCAGATCATACACATTGAACTTGAGAAAATTCGCAATTGCAGCAATCAAGCTTGACTTTCCTGTTCCAGGCGGCCCATACAATAGATATCCACGTTTCCAAGCTTTCCCCACTCTTCTATAAAACTCCTTCCTCTCAAGAAACCTCTCCAAGTCCTCTATCACTGCCTTCTTCAGTTCCGGATCCATAGCTAATGTATCAAACTTAGCGGGGTGGTTGAGGTTTACTGAGCTCCATGCATCCATGAAGTTCCCATATAGATTTTCATATTGCACTGTGTGCAGCTTAACTGTCTTCAAATTCTCTTTCATCTCCTTTGCTTCCCTAATGACGAACTCTAAGTAAGACTTCAACACCATGTTCTTGTGTTGCTTGTGAAAACTCAGCTCGAAGTATCGAACTTCGGATTGAACCGTCGAGTTGGGATCGCGAGAGTAGCTCACAATTGCCCGCTGGACCTCGTGACATACCATCCTCCATCTGAGTTGAATTCCTTGAAATGTATCTACAACCTCTTCGTCTCTTTCCATGGTCACTCTAAAGTTCTCTTCTTTTTCTGATTTGGCTACTTTCAATCTTCGTGTTTTGGGAGAGATCTTGCTAGTTAGGTAGATCCCTGCAGCCTCATAGATTTGGTTACTAGAGAAGCCGTCGAATTCGTCGATGATGATGGTGAGTTGAGAAGAGAAATGGCTGAAGAGAGTATGGAAGGTGGAGAAAAGATAGTCTTGAAACTGGTGGGGTATAAGATCATTTGCGATGGTGCGGATGAGGACTGCTGAAGCTGCAAGAGAGGCAGCAGTGGACAACACCGCCTTTGCTGAAGGCATAATATTGTTACTGTACTTGGACTGGTTTTGGAGTTCTGTTAGATCTGGGTATTGTAGTTCAAAGGAATGAAGATTTGAGTGGTTAAGGTGACTTTGGTTAATGTGACTTTTGAACTATTTTCTGATATGGGCTGGTATTACTGATTTTGGGAACCAAATCTGGGTGTTCAATGGAATTGAAGATGTCTTGGATTAGGTACTATTGTTTAAGGACGTTTTTAGATCTGGGTATTGGAAATGAAGAGTAACAGGACAAATGGGGTTTTCGACGTTTCTTCAGATCTGGATACTAGTGAAATTGAAGATGTTTCGGATTAGGGTGAAGCACTTTGGATTGGGTCAGTTCAATGAAATTGAAGATAGCAGATGGGAACTTTTTGCCAGGTTCAAGGATTTAAAAGAAGAGCATGAAATTGGGTTTGCAGGATTGTGAAAGGGAGTTCAATACTTCAGATAGAAGTTTGGGATTTGGGAGTTCTTCAAATCTCTAAATGAGCACAAGAAATTAAAAACAAAGCCAGTGACGGATTTTATAAAAAGAAAGGTTATTTTTATTATGAAGTCCGCGTTCATTCACTGAATAACGTGTGGAATTCAAATGTAGAAAAACATCCGGTCTTCACGCGTCGAGAAACCTTTTTTTCTTTTTTTATTGGTAAATTGTCAAGAAGACTTAAATGACTTGAGCTGCAAGTTTTTTTGAATAGAAAAAGGCTCTCACAGTCTCACCTACCAGGAAAGTTCATTTTCTCCAAGTTTTGTGTACGTCCGTGTCAGTGGACAATCAGTTGCATGGATTTTTTTTTTTTTTTTTTACATTAAAAAAGAACCCCAATAAGTACTTTTTCTAGACCTTATTTTTTAGCATAAGCAGCTTTATTACACATAAATTTTACTATAATGTGGAAGAGCCCTGCTACAGGGCCCGAAAATCGGGCCCGACAGGGGGCACGGCTGGGCCTGATTTTCGGGCCCGTAGACTTTTTGAATGTGGAAACCCATTTCCACAACAATTAGCCTATGCAGACCGACTCCATAGCCCGATTTAGGAACTGATCCCACGTGGAAGTCTATGTGGCGCTGAGGTGGACCAAGTGAATGAAAAATCTTCAAAGCCAGCCAGAATGAAAAAAATAAAAACAAACCAGTCTGGAGACATAAATGCCCTAAAACGCTATGGTTCTTCTCCCTCCCAAACACTCCACAACACTCCTCGGCTCCTTAGATCTCATCTCTCTCTCGCTCGACGACATCATGCATCTCTCTCTCACTTGGCGATATCGCGCATCTCTCTCTCGCATCAGTAGTCTCTCTCTGTCTCCCATTCGGCGACAGCGCGCAGCACCCCTCGCTCGCGGGTCCTTCTGGTGAGGTGCGTTCGGGAAAGTAATAAAGAATGGGGAAAGAGGAGGAGAAAGGAAGGGAGAGGAAAAAGAGGAGCAGTGCTAAAAATCGCAGCGATTCTGTGTCTGGTTAATATTTCTCATATGGGTTTGATTTGTATCATACTATTTGGAGAAAGAATCTTTCTCAATGCACTTTGCCATTTGAAGTTTTGGGCTTCTCTTTTTTTAGTGGAATCTGTGAGATGATGATTTCTTCAACTGTTTGTCTGTTGAGTGAGATTAGACTTTTTGGTGTAGGTATCGCAACTCTGTATTGGCCCTGTTAGTTTTATGGACTCAATCCAGTAGATGATATAATAAATTGATTAAATTCTTTATTTATTCATATATTCATGCTTTCCCTTCATGAGATGAATGGTAATTTATTATATACTTGCACATAACCAATACAAATGACATGATGGTTCATGAGATGAACTGGAGTCCACAAGTATATTAGATGTAACACATGTGTATGGATGAGATCCACATACGGGAGACATGTGTGACAAATCTTATACTTAAAAATTATCACAACCAGTGATGAGACTGGACATCTCATACTGACAAGGTTGCAGTACTTTGATCACTATGAGATAGTGTGATTTGTCTCGATCATCAGAATGGAAGATTCTGGATCATAGTGCTGGTACATTGGATGTATTGAAGGACCATGAGAAGCACTTTATAAACACTGTCTTTATTTTAAGGTCTGCTCTCATAATTCCCTAGCATTAGGCTCTCAATCCTGAGACATTAATGAACTCAAGTTTCTATCTATTCATTTGCTTTGAGTCACCAATGAGTGAGGCCAACTGTAAGTCAACACCTTAGTGATTTGAGTACATGATAGCAGAGCTGTGGGAATATTCAATGGTCAAGATGGAATCTATCTCTAATATCCCCTTGTGCCAATTAATGGATTTATCATTGGTAAGTGCGCACCCATTCCGATTAAGAGTTAATTGGAAAGGTACCTATGATCATTATAATTAATTGGGGCTCAAGGATAATAAGATATGGATCTAGTTTGGAAGACAGGTCCAATTGATCCATGGATATTGATAGAGGGGTCTACTTGTGGTAATGTGGAAGTTTAGGGTCTTCTATATAATATTCCTAAAACTGGAGTTCAATTGCATTTATATAGTGGAGTTATTTGCAATTAACTGTGGGCCCGGATTACACATGAGATGTGGGGTCGCGTGTCCCAGTTGGAGCCAGCTTTCTAAGGAATCCCTAGTGGTCTCCACGCTAGCCCAATTATTAGAAAGTATCTAATTCTAGTTGAACTCTAAAAGGAAAGTTACTATTTCTATTTAAAGTGAGACTTCTAATAGTGGTAATAGTAGACTTACTAATTTTAGTAGAAGTGAGACTTCTATTTTAATTAGAAAGAAATTAGAAAGATACTAATCATATTTGAAGTGAGACTTCTAATTATGATATGGTAAGTTACTAATTATTGGAAGTAAGACTTCTATTGTAATTGGTAAAGAGGAGGCAACTTACAAAAGCTATAAATAAGAGGAGAAGAGGCCTTGGACGTCCATGCACTGTAACACCCCGACCCACCTTAATCTCGTTTTAGAGTTAACTAATTTAGATTAATTGCTTAATGGATGTTTTGGTTGTGATTGGACTTGATTAGGTAGAATTAGTGGGGTTTGACCATTTACTAGGTAGATTATGACTTTTGGAGTGTTTTTGGGTTTTGTGTGTATTTAGAAATTTTTGGGTTTTTAATGCATTGCATAGAGCATTTCATGGGCCTTAACTTTCATGCCTTGACCCATCAAATTCGGACCCATTTAGGCCCATTCCCAGCCCACTTAATCACCCCAGGCCCTTTCTTGCAATTTCAGCCCAATTCTGGACTTGCATGCAAGTGCAGGATAAACTTGGGATAAAACCCATTTCAGCTATTCTTCTTTTCTTCTTCTCCTTTCTTCATTCCCAGCTGAAAGTTTTCTCATCTCTTCTTCTTCATTTCTTCCTTCACATCCTAGCATTAACCAACCAAGGGACCTTGCATGTGAAGAAGCTAGCCACCATTTCATCTTCTCCACCAAGACAACATCTTCTAAGCTCAAGCATTCATCCATTCTTCATCTTCTTGCTCTTGGTAAGCTTTTTCTTCACTAATCTTTCCCATTTGATTTCCTTCATCCTTGGAAAGCTACAAATCATGAATGCATCATCTTCTTCCTCATTTATTTTCTTCCATTTCGTTTTTCACCATTTTTAGGGCATTTGAGCTTTCATATTTGGGGATTTTCGAGTTTAACAAGGATTAGGTGTGAGAGCTAGCTTTCAAGCACCAAGGCAAGTTAAATATGTACATTGATATGCATGTTTCCTTGTTTGATTCATGAATGTATGAAATCATGTGTAGAAACCCTTCTTCTTGCTCAAAAATGGATTTTTGTGGATGATTTCTTTTGTTAATGTATATGGGTTTATTGATGGTTTTGATGAGCATTTTGGAAGCTCAAAGATACCTATTGGTAGTGTTTTAAAACCTGATGGAATGCCTTGAATGGCTTGAGAGAAATCAAGAAGTTTCAGATTTTCGGAACCCAGGATTTGACAGTTCGCTCGAGCGAGCGTGAGTGAACGCTCGAGCGAAGGGCTCTCTGGGAGAGTTCGCTCGAGCGAACTCTTGGTCCGGTCGAGCGAACAGCTCTCTGTCTGGGGTCCGCTCGAGCGAACATCTTAACGCTCGAGCGAACCTGATACTTGCAGTATGCAGATTTTCCAATGACCATAACTTTTCAACCGTAAGTCCGTTTTGGAGATCTACATACCGTTGGAAAGCTCATGATGTGTAGAACCCAACAAAAAGTGATTTTATTTGATTTGAGCCTTGGAAAAGATTATATGTTGGATTTTACATAATTATGACAAATGGACGTTTCCATGAGCCGGACATTGAACCGTAGCTTGATCTAGTTGATTGGCCTGATAGATGGACTTGTAGGATGTGCACCCTGAACTTTTATCATGACCACTGGGTTTGTTTAATTGTGGATATGGATTGAGCACCCGTACCCACAAAAAGGGGCATTGTGTTCTTCGGATTGTAACCGTGCCAAATGTGTTCTATTAAGGGATTCGACATCCAAATTATGTAACGCCAAGGGGTCCTCGTAGCCCGATAATGTCGAACTCTTAATACTACCCTGAGTTGGACGGTGAAGACCACATGTGTTTCCAAGACCGTAGGCTTGGCTTGAGTTCTGTCTTGATTCCGATTATGATATTTATGTACATGCATTGCATTCCGTTTCCAGTATTCTAGTATGACTTGATCATGCTTCTGTCCAGTTATGTATTTTCTGTTACACATGTGTCATGCTACATTTATTTCTGGCTTTGTTCAGTATATTTCAGTAAGTTCCGATTTGTTATTTATATGTCTTGTCCTGTATATGCCCTGTATCTGATTTACACTGTCCTGCACCTGCTCTGTTGTTTGTATATTGTACTCTATGAGTCGGCACCACTTAGCTTCGACCCTATCTAAGTCGGACCCGGCTAAGTGTGGGTTTAGTAAATTTCTGGCCCTCTGCAGATGGGAATATATTCTGAGGGTTTACCGGCACCCTAGGTCTACGATGGAGAATTCTGGGTACCTCTGTCTCCTAGTAGCACCGCCCTGTCCTGTCCTGATATTCTGCTCTCATTTTATTTCATGTTATATGATTAACTTGAGAGAACATAGCTTATGTGGTTGTGCCAACTAGTACTGTTAATATATTTATCTGTTATCTATGACTCGTATGTCTCATGCTAAATTCCTGCACTGATATGCCTAGTGATTATTCCTTGATCTCTTATGATTTATACTTGTCTGACTATTCATTTGATACATGTTATATGGACTGTATATGTTTGTCTTGCTTAGCTTAGTCTAATGGTGCTACACTTGGCGTTACAGGTGAATATGTCGACGCCATTGCCCCGGAGATCCTTGAGGAAGAGGAACCTCCACACAACGTAGCAGAGTGGACTCCTGATGATGTCTTCTAGACATCCACTCGATGAGAAATGGACGTTTAAATGACCCACTGACCGTGGCTCGGATTGCCACATATTTTGTAGAAACTTATAAACTTGTTTAGCTTTTGGATTGTAAACTTAACTAACTTACTGCTTCTCTTTCTATCTCTTGAACTTGAATCTTTAAATCTATGCTTATGGACCCTTATGCTCTATATCTTGATGATTGTGTTGTGTTGATTGGATATCTATTTGACAAATTATACAGGCATATCGAAAAATATAAACCTCACACGTGATATCCTGTGGGTAAATTCCGTACGTGGGGACCTAGAGTCAACCAGTTTGACTCGAATTTCCACGCGGGCGTGTGTCGCGCCTCGGGATGTGTGAAATCTCGGGCTCGGGGCGTGACATGCACTCTCCATACATGGGGATTCACGCCCAAGCCTCCCTAGTGCAAGTGTTGCACGAGTTCTTCCTCATCTCCATCTTCTAGTTCTCTTTCTAGTTCCTCCCTAGAGTTCCTAGTAGTTTTCTCTTAGAGATCCCACCATCTTCTTGAGAAAAAGGAGAATCTAATACGGGTCATAGTGTGGAAGATCAAGAGGTCTTGGAGATTCCTATTTGATTAGTGAAAGCGTTTCATCATCAAAGAAAGACGCAACTTCCCCATTAGAGTACAACCGAGCTCCAAAGGTATAATCTACTTCCTTGCATGTTGTAGATTTATTTGTAGCTTATATGTTGCTGGTTTTATCTTCTAGATAGATTGTCTTACTGATCAAAGATGGCTGAGATTGAGGACTTGAATCTTGGATTGGGTTTTATAGCCTTCTGGATAGTTGATCCCTGCATCAAGTGGGTCAAAAGTTTAAGAAACCTATCCTAGAGGCCCACCCTATTTCCAACAATTGGTATCAGAGCCTTACCTCATCTCTAATCATGTTAGATCAGTAAGCTTGATCTAATCTTTCCATGAGATGCGAAGAGGATAGATCAAAGGCTATGTACGGATCAGTTTTGATGGTTTTTCTTGGATAATTAGTAAATCCATGTTTGGATAGTCACAAAAGGGTTTAACAATGATGGAATGATGGTAGGAAGCCATTGGGAATCTTCAGAAGAGTTTTGGAGATGGTTGGACACGAAATAGAAAAACCCAACTTGCAGATTTCCGTCAGGCAGGTCGACCGAGCCCTCTGGTAGGTCGACCGAAGACACTGAGGCCGGTCGACCGAACCCTCTAGTAGCTCGACCCCCGCCGGGGGACACCCTCGGACCCCCTCTGCGTAGGGGCATGAATCATAGTAGTGGCAATATTTGGCATCCTGTCTTTCCATTGTTGTTTGGTAACCCGGTTTTGTGAGTTCCTTTGCTAGTATGAGATACTAACATACAGGTTATCATGCTCTCTCCATATGGCCCACAAGTCTTTTTACTTTCTTTTATGGTTGAATGTTTATTTTTGGCAAGTTGTAAAGGGCATCATGGTTTCCTTGTTTTCCCGGTTTAGGGCAAGGCATGGTGAAATTCCCTATGAGCCTTTTTATTTCCATTAATAGATTATCATGTAAGTCTCATCGTAGAGACATAGGAATTTATGTAATTTTATTAATTTCTAAATTCTGGCGATGTCCGAGACTAAGAAGGAAAGTGAAGTTGGACTCCTAATCAAAGAGTTTGAAGATTACCAAAGGTGTTTTGGAGTTTCCCAAAGTGTTTGAGGAATTCCAAATTTTTGGAAAGTCTAGAAGTCTAAGAAGTCTATTCCGCTTGGGCCATGTGGAGGAGAGGACTATTTCTAATTTTTGCATTTTCTATTTATAGTTGAATGCTTTATTTAGAATGTTTCCAAATCCGATCCAAACATAGCAAGTTACTAATATTGGTCAAATCAAATTAATTTTTGGAAAGAGTTCTAATTAGTGTTGATGACCCATGAGATGGAAACATTGGTAACACTAATTTAAGAAACTGGACTTTCCTTAAAATAACTTGACTTGGAACCAATCTTAGATCATATCATGAGATGATTTAATGATTCATATATTTATATATGTGGGCCCTAAAACCTTAAAAGGAAATCCTCAATTTTAAAATATTAAGTGGGAGCGGGGCATTTAAATTGATAAATCCCCATGGTTTTCCACCATAGGTCCATTATAAGGAAAGTATTGGCCTCGCGCCACCAAGAGTGTGGCCGTTCCTTCGGAGGGCTTTTGCTTGTCTGGTTACTAGATATGGATCTCCTATGGATAGTGTTGGTGAGACGGGGTGGGGGCTTACTCCCCTAGGAGGAGCTGCTCACAACGGTTGTCATGCAATGCTAGTTGGTGGGTCACACTTAACTAAAATAATGATGTAGTATCCCCTAGGATTTGCCTCATGTATTTTAGAAACCAAAGTAAATCGGGAGTCATACATTATATGGTATGAGATACCTAGATGATAATGAATGATGGGGATCATGGATAGTTAGTCTTAATTCTAATTTTGATGAACTTTGATCCGCACCAATCCAAGGACATTCGCACTCCCCTAGGAGGCATGCCCTAAGGGATTGGGATTCCGATGTATTCTGAATTCAATACCTATGAGGATTCCCATATGAATTTGGTAGAATGCTAAACCCTAATGTCATTTATATTGTTTCATTGAATGTATGGTTATGTGCTTTAATTTATACAGCATCAATTCGAATACTTTCAATCCACTTGAGACCATCCTCAACCAGAACAAGTTGATGGAATCCAACTAACAGAACAAGTTGATGGAATCCAACTATGTAGACTGGAAAAGGAACCTGGATATTATCTTGACATCTTCAAGTTGCAAATATGTCCTTCTAATACCCTCCCTTCCTGAGCCTGAGCCTGATGCACCACAGATTGTGAAAGACTTTTACACCAAGTGGACCAAAGACAATGAGAAGGCCAGATGTTTTATTCAGGCATCCATGTCTATTGTTTTGCAAGAACAACATCAATCCTATAAGTCAGCATACGATATTATATCGAACTTAAAGGAGATGTTTGCAGACCAGGTCAGGCCTGCTAGGCAGGCTGCTGTAAAAGTGTTGATGGAGACAAAGATGGCTGAGGGAACCCCAGTACAAAAACATTTGTTACAAATGAAGTTGGCATTGAATGAGTTAGATGTACTGGGGACTACGTTTGATACAGAAACGCAGATCGACATGATCATTCAATCACTACCAGACTCATTCAAATATTTCGAGATCAATTATAATAAATTGGAAATGACCATAGCTGAGCTGTCTCGCCAGCTGGTAGTGTTTGAGGACATCATGACAGAAAAGTCATTTGCTAAGTCTAAACCGAAAGGTAAAGACCGGGATAGCAAGAAGAAATCAGTCATCAAAGGTCCTAAGGTGGAGTATGGTTCCACTAGTGGTGTGGCCAAGGTCAAGGATAAGGGAGCAAAGGGAAAGTGTTTCCACTGTGGTATGACAGGACATTGGATGAGGAATTGTCCACGATTTCTGTCAAAGGAAAAGACCTCAGGTATGATTGAGTCATTTGTTTCTAAAGATAGTTTTTTCAACTAGTGCTTCAGAATCTTGGTTTGTAGACTTTGGTGCAACTAATTACATCAGTAATATGTTGTAGGAGTTACAGGTAACCAGGAGGATTAATGACGGGGAAATCAGTATTAACCTGGGATCAGAAGCCAAGGCAGAAGCAGTGTCAGAAGGAGTAGTAACTTAGTTATTTTCAGATATTAAGTTGATTTTGTCAGATACATTATATGTACCGTTTTAAGACGGAATTTTAATTTCTAGTATGATGAATAAGAGTTATTCAGTTACTTTTGGTAATTAAATCGTCTTAAAGAGGAGCGGTACTCTTATATATTCTGACAAGGTAATCAATGGCTTTTATTTGTTAACTCCCACAATGTATGAGATACATGACACTGATGTTAATGATAGACCATCATTAAAGAGGTAGTCACCTTCATCTAATCCAACAAACTTTGGCACCTAAGAGGCTAGGTCATATAAACCTAAATAGGATTGACAGGCTAGTGAAAGATGGTATCTTGCCTTCATTGGTGGTAGAATCAATGCCTGTCTGCAAATCCTGTTTGGAAAGCAAAATGACCAATAGACCCTTATTCATCTAAGGGCAGTAGGGCCAAAGATTTATTGGAGTTAGTGTTTACTGATGTGTATGGACCCATAATATTAGAACGAGAGATTGATACGGGTATTTCATCACTTTCACTGATGATTACTTGAGATATGAATACATATACCTTATGCACCGCAAGTCCGAGATTTTTTTTTGAATAGTTCAAAGAGTTTCGAGCGGAAGCGGAAAAGCAATTAGGTAAAAGTATAAATACTCTTCGATGAGATCGATGAGGCGAATATCTCTCCACTAATTTTATGGGATACTTATCAGAAAATGGGATTTGATCCCAGTAGTCTGCTCCTGGTTTGCCTCAACAAAACGGAGTAGCAGAAAGAAGGAACAAAACTCTTTTAGCTATGATCAAGTCTATGATTGAGTTTTTACGGATTACCTATATTTTGGGATATGGAAACTGAAATATATATACTAAACCTCATTCCATCTAAGTCTATACTTGAGACTTCCAGGGAGTTATGGACAGGGCGAAAGCCTAGTCTACAACGTTTTCAGGGTTGTCTGGCACACGTGCTGAAGGATAAGACGGATTAGTTGGAATAGAAGTTGGAAGTATATATGTTTATATTCTATCCCAAAAAGGAACTAAAGGTTGGTTGCTCTATAATCCCAGAGAGCAAAAAGTGCTTCACAGCACCAAGTGGAGGGAGATTATAAGATTAACTGGAAATCTTTAGAAATGGTTATCTTGGAAGAAATTCAAGAAAGAACAATTCCAAATCCAAGAATAACCAAACTTTAAGAAAATCCGCCCATACTTGACCCAGTAGTTACACCAGTGCCTTGTCGTAGTGGGAGTATTGTCAGGACCCTTGATAAGTTCTCGGTTTTGGGAAAGTCTTACAAGGCAATCCCGGTGTAACCGGAACAAGATCCCTGGAACTATGATAAAGCAGTTAATGACATAGTTTTCGGGACGTTAGTTAGATGCTATGAAAGCTGAGGTGGAGTCTTTGTACTCTAATCAGGTCTGGATACTTGTGGACTTGCCTGCCGATAGCAAACCTATTTGGTGCAAGTGAGTCTATAAAAGAGAAAAAGAAAGCCAGATGGAAGAGTTCCATCTGGGTACTCTTATCCATTGTGGTTCATCTCGGTGACGAGATTTGGCAAATGGATGTCAAGACAGCGTCTCACGACGGCAATCTTGAGGAAAACATCTATATGATGCAGCCAGATGGTTCTATAGCTAATAACCAAGTGCAAAGAGTTTACAGGCTGCATAAGTCCATTTATGGATTAAAGCAGGTATCCCGAAACAGGAACATCCGTATTCACTAAGGAAATCAAGTCACTTGATTTTTATCAGAATCCGGATAAGTCATGTGTAAATGAAAAGTTAAGAACGCAGGGTAGTTTTTCTGGTATTATATGTCGACGACATCCTTCTCCCATGGAGTAACATAAGGATATCGTCAACAGAAAAAGTTTTGGTTGGCTAAGACTTTTGATAATAAAGGACTTTTGAAAAGCCAGATACATCCTAGGAATCAATTTCCATTAAGACTGGAAAAATAGGATGATAAGGCTTATCCTAATGATGTGTACATAGATAAGGTTCTGGTACGGTAAGCTATGCTTTGTACTAGACCGGATATCTGTCACGCAGTAGGCCTAGTCAGTAAATATCAGTCTAGCCCAGGTCCTTATCATTGAACTACTGTAAGATGTGTTCTCGAACACTTGAGAAGAACTAGAGATCACATGTTGAGTTACAATAGTGATGAGTTGATTCCAGTCGGTTACATAGATACTGACTTCTAGTCAGATCAGGATTCCATAAAATCAACTTCTGGGTATGTGCTTATGTTGTAGCAGCTTGAGAAGTAGCTAAGGTAGCAGATTGACTCAAAAGATTCCATATGGAATTTGGAGTGGTATTTTTGGCAGGACAGCCGATCACAGTTTACTGTGATGACAGTAGGGTAGTCATTAAGTCCAAATAACCAAAGAGTCAAAAAGCATGTACAGAGGAAGTTATACATGGTCAGATAGATTGTGCAGAGAGGTGATGTACGATCACCAAGATAGCCTCTGTAGACAATCTAGTAGATCCATTTACTAAGCCTTTGACTACCAAAGTCTTTGAGCTATAAGTAGACGGGTAGTGCATGAGATGCAACTCTGACTGGCATTGAGCCCAAGTGGGAGATTATTGTTAGTTTTATGGACTCAATCCAGTAGATGATATAATAAATTGATTAAATTCTTTATTTATTCATATATTCATGCTTTCCCTTCATGAGATGAATGGTAATTTATTATATACTTGCACATAACCAATACGAATGACATGATGGTTCATGAGATGAACTGGAGTCCACAAGTATATTAGATGTAACACATGTGTATGGATGAGATCCACATACGGGAGACATGTGTGACAAATCTTATACTTAAATATTATCACAACCAGTGATGAGACTGGACGTCTCATACTGACAAGGTTGCAGTACTTTGATCACTATGAGATAGTGTGATTTGTCTCGATCATCAGAATGGAAGATTCTGGATCATAGTGCTGGTACATTGGATGTATTGAAGGACCATGAGAAGCACCTTATAAACACTGTCTTTATTTTAAGGTCTGCTCTCATAATTCCCAAGCAATAGGCTCTCAATCTTGAGACATTAATGAACTCAAGTTTCTATCTATTCATTTGCTTTGAGTCACTAATGAGTGAGGCCAACTGTAAGTCAACACCTCGGTGATTTGAGTACATGGTAGCAGAGCTGTGGGAACATTCAATGGTCAAGATGGAATCTATCTCTAATATCCCCTTGTACCAATTAATGGATTTATCATTGGTAAGTGCGCACCCATTCCGATTAAGAGTTAATTGGAAAGGTACCTATGATCATTATAATTAATTGGGGCTCAAGGATAATAAGATATGGATCTAGTTTGGAAGACAGGTCCAATTGATCCATGGATATTGATAGAGGGGTCTACTTGTGGTAATGTGGAAGTTTAGGGTCTTCTATGTAATATTCCTAAAACTGGAGTTCAATTGTATTTATATAGTGGAGTTATTTGCAATTAACTTGGGCCCGGATTACACATGAGATGTGGGGTCGCGTGTCCCAGTTGGAGCCAGCTTTCTAAGGAATCCCTAGTGGTCCCCATGCTAGCCCAATTATTAGAAAGTATCTAATTCTAGTTGAACTCTAAAAGGAAAGTTACTATTTCTATTTAAAGTGAGACTTCTAATAGTGGTAATAGTAGACTTACTAATTTTAGTAGAAGTGAGACTTCTATTTTAATTAGAAAGGAACTAGAAAGATACTAATCATATTTGAAGTGAGACTTCTAATTATGATATGGTAAGTTACTAATTAATGGAAGTAAGACTTCTATTGTAATTAGTAAAGAGGAGGCAACTTACAAAAGCTATAAATAAGAGGAGAAGAGGCCTTGGACGTCCATGCACTCTCCATACATGGGGATTCACGCCCAAGCCTCCTAGTGCAAGTGTTGCACAAGTTCTTCCTCCTCTCCCTCTTCTAGTTCTCTTTCTAGTTCCTCCCTAGAGTTCCTAGTAGTTTTCTCTTGGAGATCCCACCATCTTCTGAGAAAAAGGAGAATCTAATACGGGTCATAGCGTGGAAGATCAAGAGGTCTTGGAGATTCCTATTTGATTAGTGAAAGTGTTTCATCATCAAAGGAAAGATGCAACTTCTCCATTAGAGCACAACCGAGCTCCAAGGTACAATCTACTTCCTTGTATGTTGTAGATTTATTTGTAGCTTATATGTTTGCTGGTTCTATCTTCTAGATAGATTGTCTTACTGATCAAAGATGGCTGAGATTGAGGACTTGAATCTTGGATTGGGTTTTATAGCCTTCTGGATAGTTGATCCTTGCATCAAGTGGGTCAAAAGTTTAAGTAAACTATCCTAGAGGGCCCACCCTATTTCCAACAGGCCCTACAATGTTCCATTTTGAAAATAAAAAGGAAAAAATGCAGTCCACCGTGGGGATTGGGGTGTATAATTTTAGAGTGCTGTAGTCTTTTAACTAGTGACATTATGAAAAAGAAATAAAACGAACTGACATTATGATTCTGAGTTTGATCGTGGGAGGGGTTGGGGGTGTGGAATTGGGAATTGGCTTTCTTTGATTTGGGTATGTGGAATGAGATCAGGCCAGGTATGTGGAGGCTCTGCTCTTGTTTTTTATCTTCATTTTTGTTAAGATGCAAGGCTTGATGTGCTATTCGGTAATTATGATAGTATCGAACAGTCAAAATGTAGCTAATGAAACTAAGATCCACTCCACTTAAATGAAATTTTTTTTCCTCTAGCAAAATGCAAAATGACACAAGGATTCTATGAGAAACTACCTAAAGGAGAAGAAAAATGCCATAAAAAAGTTGGACAGAGTAGCATCCTTGTGTCACACACATCTCTCTTCTGTTGTTCTTCTAATAGGCAAATTATTTATTCTGCTCTCTTTCCCTTGTGTTTTCTAATCAAACTATTACTTTTTCTCCAATAATTGTTATGTCACCATTATCTGAATTATTACCCATTTCTTTTTATACCCCATTATCTGAATTTCCAATTCCCTCCTCTTTTCTCAATCCAAATCATGTTTTACTTATATTCACTCTTCTCAATCGAATGGAAAGGTGCTGATGTTCTGGTATTTAATGCTACACATTGGTGGTCGCATCACAAAATGAAAGCCAGGTGACTGCCTTTGTTCTCCACTTTTTGTTATAAGGTTGGCTGATGGAGTATAAGTTTCTTGTGTGTCTGCCTCATGCCCAAATTCATTTTACATTTTAGTTATTTCTATTTGTCTGCTTTGGTTTATGTGTTATCTTCTGCTTGTTCGAATGGCGCTTCATTCTGTGAAGCAGTGATTGCCAGTTCATGATTTCCTAATTTAGCATTGCAGAGCTGAACGATTAAACTCATATGCATGTGTACTAGCGTGAGAAGTTTCATTCTGTGATATGAGGATTCTGGTTTGATATGAAGGAGAAAAGATTAGAGTAAGAAGTTTAAGGTGGGTCTGGTGATATTAGTTGTGGAAGAGGTGTTAATTAAAAAAAAAACCTATCACCGTCTGTAATTATCCAAAGGAAATTAAAGCATTTTATATGAGGCTCAATGATGACTTGAAAACAATTGCTGCAATGGATGTGCTTGTTCAAGTTGTTTTGTGTGTATGTGGGTATGGAAAAATTAGTTGGACAGGGGTTAGAATATTTGAAAACAATGACCCACCTAATGGGATTCCTGATTTGTCTGAGGGAGATTGATACATTGTTGATACCAAAAATATCAACTTTGCCTCTTCAACATCAAGAAGCTGCATGAAGCCGCAGCCTACCATAAACAGGCAATGCTACTTCAAAAATCAAATATTGTCAGAATCAAACAAAAAATGCAAGATCCTTCAAAAACGGCAAAATGAGAGCACACATGAAGTTTCGTACCTTTTCACATTGCTTGGCCTAACTCACTCTTCCAACAGTTGAATAGGAGCTTACGGCGGCAACCAGCATCGAAGACATCAAATCTCGATCAGACCCTGTGGATCGTCTCAAAATACTTTCAAAAGACTCCATGTCAAGTTCCAGGTCAAACCGACAATGTTTGACCCGACATCAACCCTTGAGCAACAAGATCAAGCCTCTGGCGGCGAGAAACCACCGGGCCATCACTCATCAAACAAAGCACATGGGTGACTTCAAAATGCTTCCAAACGGGCTACATGTCAAGTTTCAGGTCATTTCGATAATATTTGACCAGACTTTGACTTTCAGAAGCCAAATCAGGCCTCCTGGAGGCGAAGCTCCCTCGGAACATGGTTTCCAAAGCAGGGCTAATGGATCATTTCAAAATGACTCCAATAGGCTCCTTGACAAAATTCAAGTCAATCGGACATCGGTTGACCGCATATCAAAGCGCGACATCTTCATCGCGATAAAATCAAGTCTATTGACGACAGGACCCCACACGGCTTCAAAACTCAAACAAAATCCTATGGTTGGTCTTATTTACTGCTCAGGAGGTTTCACCTCAAATTTCAGGTCATTCTATGGCAAATCGGCAACTCTGCGCGACAAAGTCTTCGGCTTTCTAGAAAAATCTGAAACTTTGCACTCTGATACGCAAGGCTTCTCTTCAAGTTTTCTGCAAGGAAATCAGGCCAAAATATATACAAAAAATGTCAGGAAAAATACCAAAGAAAAACGAATCAGAAAAACCGGAAAGACAGCCGAAAATCGGAGATCAAAATGAGAAAAACCCACCATGGTCGCCGGCAACCCCGAAAATTCGAGTCGACGGATTTTCGCCGACCGACCATTTTTGGTCCCTTTTCGTGTTTCGAGATGTCTGCCCCTGTTGTTTTCCAAAATTCTCACTTTTGAGGCACAATATCCGTTGATCTTCATCAACAATATGGATCCACCTCAGAATTCATCAAATCATCATCGATAGCTTCGACATCACCAACTGGCCATCCAAGAAAGCACGCCTTTTGCCCGATCGATCGAGAAATCGACAGGATAGGTGGCACCGGCCCACTGGTAGCAATCAATGTCTGAAGTTGTATGGTCATCCGACATCGATCAGTATGAAGATCCATCGGCGATCATTACAAGAAGAATTCCAAAAGACGCAGCACGGCCCACGACTCTTCAAGTGACTTGGCGACAAC